>JARJDR010011369.1:0-14981 GCA_030264135.1 Myllaena sp. GC000078 | reverse complement strand
TACGAAAACGACATTCGCACTTTGGAGCAATTGGCCGAGAGTAGATACAAAACAATTTTTTTGGAAAATAGTTATGTAGTCTTTCGAAATGATACAAGGGTAATAATGCCTACATTCAAAACATATTCTATCCTATTCATTTTCTATCAATTTTAGAAGACATATCGTATGCTCTCTGACAAACTCTATAAAATGCCCAATTCAGAAATACGTAATTATACTCTATCGGAGATGCTGCTGAGTAGTAGGAAGTATGCATTGGCCTGCTTTCGCACCAATGCGGGTATCTACTTGCATACCAAGAAACGTTTGATGCAATTGCAGGGCCGTTTTCGACCAGTTACCCCCGAGCTGTTCTCCGATTCCTATTACATTATACTTAGCACCAATTCCATACACACGGTTGGACTGCAGAAATTGGTAACCACGGCAAGCGAAACTGGTCTGATGATCTTCTGGGAGAATGAAGTATCTAATTTCATCATCACATTCTGGAGATAGACTTTGTTACTGAAAGAGGTTTTAGGCATGGCTCGAACGCGGACAATATCTCTTTCAAAAGAAATTCCAAGACTATACAGCAATTTATAGCTCTGACATCTTGACCCTGAAGCATTTGCGTGGGTTGTTCGCTGTGTGCGCCCTGAGCATATCGATCGCATTGGTGATCTTTCTCACGGAAGTTATCGTCGGTGGTCTTGAAAATGTGAAATGGGTCTAAAATGTACTGAACTGGCGTTTTGTGTTGTGTTGTGGTAAATTCCAGCTAACCTAACACTACTCAAATATATTACTGAGTAGTTTTTCTCTCACTCGCAATCTAAAATGTTTGTTAGAATTAAAGATGCAAATCACAAAAGTGATAATCAATTAAATGATGAAACTACATTAAAAATACTTATCAAAAATTTGATTTAATTGCTATTATTTATTTTTCGTGAACATATAACTTTGATTCAATTTCGCATGCTTTATCACAGATATTACGTATATCTGAAAGGTACCTGTTTTGGAATCATATGTATGATAGTATGATATTATCTACTAGTATATCAGATGGCGCCGCTATGGCGCTTCTGCGTCACTATCGATTTTCGTAGCCGTCTGCTTTGAAATAACGAAATACGTGAACAGATCCTCCTAGTGCATCGTATGGTGTGGACTAGTTTAATAAGTGTCTTCGCACTTTCTGTTGCATATTTCATTATTTCTTATACCCTGGCATAAGATTCTTCAGAATGAACAACAGTTTTACATTGCAAACATTTCCCATTGAAATAATGGAAAGAATAATTCGATATTGCAATATGGAAACGTTACGTGTCATGCACGATGCCCATCCGCAGTGGAAAGAATTAATTAAATGTCGGACAAATGTGAGTAAAATACAGTCCCCACCGGGTTTTGCGACGCCGGATGGAACGACGCTCCGCTAAGAACGACGATTTTGCCCGGTCCCGGTTTTCCACCTGCGGCCGGCTAGAGATGCATCCGAGAAATTACTAATCCCTAATTCTCAAGTAGCGAATATGTAGCAATATTGTTGCGTAATGGGTAAGGGCAATTCCTAATCGCCCGGCGGGCCAAAAAGTAAAAAATCCAAAAGTGAGCCTCTAAGTCGCATTATCACAAGGTTTATAGTTGCATAGCGGGCCGAAAAGTACAAAATCCAAGAAAGAGCCTCTATAATTTGGATTACCAAGTGCTGTTCAAATCCACATCAACATCATAAATCTTAATTTTCAACAACATTAAATAACTACTTATTAAATGTTTAATGTCACACAAGCATATGCATTCATAGAAATAAACATCATCAATTTAAAAGCAACATGAATGTAGTTAGCCAATTTTGCAACGCACACACAGGAACAAAGCGGTTCGTGTGTCCCCTCTTCCTTTGGACACAGTAAAATTAACTGGGTGTACATTGCCAAAAGGCAGCATTCCGGTCTCGACCCGGGCTGCGCGATTTTAATAACATTATTATACGTTTCATGGTATGCGGGAGTAGGCAGACGACGGGATGCACGCACGCATCTGCCCAAACTCGTCCTCCTACGTATGCCCCATGCCCCATATGCCATGCATGCATTTCACACGATCGCATTGCTCCGCATCTCGTCCGGTTGCCGTATACATGTTTTTCGCGCATTATAAACGAGATGAACTAGTTCGACAAGGAAAATTACTGCGTTCTGCCTCAAATAACTCGCTCATCTTGAAAACAAGCCTTGCCAAATATCCCCAAATTATCTAAATCAAGAATTGTTATTAATATCGATTTACTAAGTACATATGTACTAGAGAACGAGTAAATAGAAGATGATGTTTGATGTCGATTAAACGTTGAGTGATAAAATACATAGCGTAGGTCGTTGTTGTGGACATGTTCGTATTATACGCATTGGCAGGATATCATCCTGTTGCGTGAGTCGCAGTCGTCATTTTTCTTCATTCGCATTCATCGTCTGACTAAATGCGAATTTGAATGAAGTTGCTTTATCATGCTATCAATCTACATTTAACTATGTCTATTTCTTATTGCACGGTGATTGACATTATCAGGTTGGTCTTGATCCATTTGTACTTTCTTAGACTAAAAGCAAAAAAGGCGAAAAATCCAGGATTGGTCATGATGCAAAAAAACTTTTTATATATTCTAGAACTATCGCTGATAACTATACGTGTTGTGCTAGCGAAGGCCGATGTATAAAAGAAAATAACTGTTGCGGTTTCAGTTACCCACGTTCTAATGATTCAATTAAAAATTACGTTTGCTTGCTTTATCTTGGCGGTGGATCAGCCGCGCGGCGAGGTGCACATTTTGATTTAGTGCTATGGCAAAATCACCGTTACGTGCAAATGAATCAACAATGATTTATGGAAATTATGGTTGTACTTCCTCTTTATAGAATTCACAAATGATGAGAGAAACAATTATTTGCTTTAATGTATTTGAATCGCTAACAAAATTTTAGTAAACGTCAGAAACAAAAATGCCAATAGAATGATATTATGAATTTGCGTTCATTGCTAACAATAAAAAAATTCACATATTGAATTTTCACTCCATATTTTGAAGTTACCCATTTGTCGTTTGCATAGATGCATAGAGTCCACGCATAGAGATATCATGTGTCGTAATCTAGTCAAATTTTAAACCGCCAACATCAGAACGGATGTAATTTATATGAGCCGAAAATGAGAGAGTGAAAAGCATGTGTAGCGCCCCTATTATTAGCTAGCGCACAGTGCGCAATGTGAGGCAGGCAAAAAAATACTGTGTGATACAGCAATGAACAAAAAACACTTCCAACGAAGCGTGCGTGTTAAAGATATCAAGCGAAACTATGCGTATAGTTCATTCAATGGCCTATGCATTTAACTTGAAACTTATTTTTCATATATTTATATGTGCGCACTTGTTGGCCATTGAATATTACTTATGATGCACTGAAGGCATTTGAAATGAACTTATTGTAAGTATATGAGTATTAAACGTAAAACGGCGCACTTATTAAATTTACTCTTCTGTTTAGTGTACTTGTACGCACATGCGTACTCCATTGTTATGTAATCATTCAACTGTCAGTAAAGTGAGCGTGCACTTCCGATACGACTCCGGATTTTGGATAGAATATTAGGAAACATTCACAGAACAGAAATTAATCGATGATTTTATTTTCCCCGTTTCGTCGACGTAGTACGTTTAATGGCGGATGCTAACGGTTTTGTCCTGTGTTTTGAAATTGTCAAGGTTAAAGTAGATCGCACGCAGTAATTTTCACTGCCAGCAAAATCAGAATGGATGTGCTGTTTATTTTTGTTACAATTATTATGCTCTCCTCACCGACAAAAGATATATTAGTTTTGTTAAAATAGAATATTTTAAAGTGCGTTATATTCCGAATTGTAACATCATTCAAACCAGCTATTTTTCACATTTTTCGCTTTTTTTACTTGGATTCAATTAAGTTAGAGCGCATTGTTTCGAAAATGTTAGCAAACCCATGACGTTATCACGTCATTGTGCGACGTATTACAATTATCGTATGAATCATAAATCGGAGAAAATTGGATCTTGATATTAAAAACCGCAAAAATACGGGTTCCGCGTCGGCCGCAACATGCTAAATGGATTTAACATTCTAATTATGAAAATCCCCGCATTAATTATACGCAAACTAAAGTCGTACATCATACGCATAATATAAAACACTTTAATTACCACTAAATACGCAGATTGTTTTTGGTCACGAAATTCTGTCGTTCAGCACATACGAATAATGACAAAAATATTTTTTTCTACAACTAGAGCTTCATTAAAAATTTATATTATAATTTGTATTTATTTTGTAATAGGTATGTCAATAATTATTTTCCACATTTAATTGCAAAGCATTTGGAATTATTTTATTTATTTAATACATATAAGTACGTTTGTTTCCATTGATGTTTTGATGGAATAGTATTGAAGAATTGATAGATAAATTCCTTAATATGGCATTGATGACATTCCCCCCATAGCGACATTCGCGCCCCCCTTCTGATACCGTCCAACATCACAAGCGGATAAGCTCCTCCGCCGCGCATCGCGTCGCGCTTGGGCTTCAGTCGTTGATTGCCCGGTGGACGCGGTGCTTAATAATCTCTTCGTTTTTTCTGTGCATACTTGGTGCATCCTCTCCAAAACGGGTCTTCGTCTGCAGGAGATTTCGTATATTTATCATTTGTAAGTAATATAAAAATAATCAAATAATGATAAATTCGTATAAAAATTTATATGCTTCAATCATAATACTTATTCTTTTCCGATTTGATTTATATTAATCAAACGTTGTTTTTAAATGACGATAAAAAGAAATGAAAAGAAGATAAAATTGTAAATATAAAAGAAATGGAAGAAGTTTGCAATTTGTTCCAAATTAGTTCTTGCAAAAATCTTACAAATAGTGAGAGTGATGTAGTTGATAAAAATAGACTAAGACAATATACCTACATCATATACGCTACGTTTGGGGATGTGATTTGATCGATCGCATCGCGTGCGTGCGTGCGAAATTTAATGATTTACTTTTGCGTTGCATAAAAAGTAAAATAAAAGTTGCTTCCAAAATGTATTCAACGTCGTAAATTATTTTTATGCTACATCCATCCATACATACAAATCCAGTCAGGCATTAAAATAAATCATTAAATCATATCAAATCACATAAAAAATATATATAGCTACTGATATATAAAATCTGTTGTAATTGTTTGCAAACTTTATCCAAAAGTAGTTGCTTGTCAATATTTGCCTGTAATCTCGACATTGTTGGCACAACTTCAACAAACCGCCTCCGAAACGCGCCAGAGTGTTATCAATTCAGGTCGTCCATAACACAATCTAAATAAAATAATATTTGACGTAGCCGTACACCAATTACATTTACCTACCTTCGACACTTCGCTTGGCGTTAGTTGGCACGTACCAGCTAATTGCATTTTGAAAGTGGAACCCAACAATAAGCTAGGAAGCGCATCAGCGGCGCAGGATGCATTTTCATTCTATGCGGTGGCTATCATCATTTTATGTCTGTTTTTTTGTGTTGTTTGTTGCTTCGTGCTTTTCGCGATGCGCCGCAAGTCGGTCGGCCGTAGCACATTGTAATAACGGCGCTAAATATAAACAATGGCGATGCACATCATAAAATCATGCCGCCGTGACAAATTCACACACAACAGCGCCCGCCGGGAGTGCACTTGCTGTAACAAACCAACAACGGCAGCTTGCGTACAGTATTGTCAGAGCTTTATGTATACTTTTTATAAATCTGAAATGAAATACAATATAATGACAAAATGACGAAATCGGTACAACTATATGGAAGAAGTGGTTTGAAAGAGAAACTAGCATTAAATCTAATCCAATTTTCGTATAATTTTACTCATTTGAAGAGTGGCCACGAACAGCTTCGTGGTATCTAAAAACGACCGCAAGCACTTCTCAGCGTCAAGGACGCGCAATTAAAGTTTCAAAAACGAAAATATTACGTGCGTTTTTTTGTATGAGATGTATGTACGTTGTGGCGTTCGTGTCGCTATTCGTGACGTTGGCGTCGTTTCTTCCATCTTCATCTCGTTCTTCATCTAGTCACTCGGCGTCTTGTTGCTAAGGTATCTAGAATCTTACAAAATTACTATTTAATCGTTGCCGCCGTCGGTCGTGTGGGCTTCGGCTGCATTCAACAAAACGTTACAGCACGAAAAGTTTCTTCCATTCCCGAAGAAATCCGTAGAAGAATTTACATCCATATATGTATGTGGTTTCCTAATGTATAAGTTATAAAAAATAAAGTTAAATTCAAGTTCAAAAAAATATTCTCAATCAATTTTATAGATTAACGCTTTAAACTGATCTTTGATTCGAAATAATAAACACACATAATTTCAAACACTTCACAAGATATTAATATTTCTATAAAAAAGAGTTGATGCTAATTAAGTATTTATGATCATAGATCTGATACTGATCCCCGGCGTTAATTCAAAATAAATTTCCTAGAAGAAAAGAAAAAACCGCAGGTAAGCGACCTCAGCGGAGCGAGTCGTCTTCCTCTCCACTCTCGTGGGTTAATTTAATCACGCCCATAATTTATTTAATTTGTTGAGGCACGCGTGTGCGTAATACATTATTACTATCCACGTGTTCACCGTCCTTCCGCTGCTAAGGCTTTTTTCGTGTTCAATTGCATCACTTCCATACCCTTCACACTCTTCCACGACGTAGAAAAAGGGCTGCACCTAAAGACAAAGGCTGAAGCACGACGCATATTGCTCATCGGCGTGTAACGCGTGGAAAAAAAGAAGCCAACGCGTAGACGTTTGAAGGCACAAATGCAGGTGATGTACCAGATTAAAACGAAGCAATGTTAACATGTTCGTTACGCGGCCGAGTTCTGGCCAATGAACAAAATGCGTGAGTCGGAATTTACAATTACGTTGTGTTAGCTGTCGGTTGTCGGCCCTTTCATGCAAGAGCTGACAACGTCACGCTCAAGGAAATTCAACAAGTTTGTAGAACTTTAGAAATGTGGAGGATATGAAAAAAAAACCTTTGTTGTCAAAAATGTTGATACTTAGCATGTAATTATTCTCTTTACTAAGAAATTTACGCAGAAATTAAAATATCAATTTTAATTAAAATATGAAGCGTTGTGAGGTACTGTAAAGTGCATATGCACTATGCACTGGGATGCACATGTAATCTTAATGGCATCGTCGATCATTTAAAGGGCGCGCGCCCGCCAAATTATTCTATGCAAAGGTTGCCGATGGTGCATTTGTAGGTCAATGGGAAGGAGTGTGCACTGGCTCCTCCTAATTTGCTGTCGAGGGAATCCTCTCTTTCGCCATTGTGCAAACCCTCTATTTTCAGCCTGATATATGTATAATTACTTTATTCGCAACACACCCTTTTAATTCACTCAAAACGTATACGAAACTACCTTGTAACTATCGCTAATTATTTACGTACATATCTGATTTTAAGGACAAAAATCAGTTAATTTGTATTCACTATTATATTTAATGCAATACTAATCAAATAATTCGGAGGCTATTTAAAAAGCTAATGACGAAACCGAAAGCAATATTCATATACATATTCTTCTCTTAATCAGCTAACAATGGTAGATAATTAAATGGCAAACTGGACAATGCACGCCTACCGAACATATGAGAATTAACTACATATGCATGAAAAGCTATGTGCGGCTCGTGCCGTTTCGATGCTTCGCACCGACGATTACGTAATACTTACTTCCTTTGTTTTGTTGTCGTTGTTTACCCGGCGCAAAATTTAATTGGGCATAGATTTATCTTATTGCATAAGAATACAGGTACATACACATTTTAAATAGTGATTAATCAAGATTCAAAGTGATTGACAATCATTCAGAAGCTATCAAGCCGGAGGCGACACGATATATTATGTGATATCGCAAGTTTCAAGTTGAGTTTTGGAATAAATTTTAACTTCATCACCACTCGGTGAAGAAGATCGATGTTACCATTTCAACATCAATCACCACAAGACGAGCTGCTGGACTGGTTTCGCATTTGTTGTAATATCATGTAATTCAACCAGTATGTCGATGCGCAAAGTACTTTGAATATACATACTACATACATCAACGAATGTGTATCGTGCTTGCTATAAACAGCAGAAGACAGAAGTTGTTGAACTTCTACCACCACTACTCTTCCTCTTCCTCTTCTTCTTCTTTGAATCTTGTTGCTTTGCGCAAATGCAACTTAACTCGTTGTCTCGATTGCTTGAAGGCAAACCCAGTAAGGTTAAGGTTAAAACAAGTCGAAGCGGCATCGCGTCCGACATGCTGCACGCATATTAAGCCAAAACCAAGAAGAGAACAACACGAAGGCGAAGGCGAATAAAAAACGCTTAACAAAGTTTAGGATAGGCGAGCGTAGGCAAATGTGAAGCGTTATAAAAATATTCGTTTGTGAAGAAGAGAATAATAGGAAACAAGAATGGATTGACCGAGAAGCGCAAAGTGAGAGGAGAATAAAATCTGCGGTTGGGGCAAGCAACGACTGGAAACGAGTGAATTGTAGGTTGCAGTCCGAAGACGGAGAAAAATCTGTCGAAGAAAAAAAGATGATGATGATGACGGAACGGTAATTGCGACGTAATGACGTTGCAGGCGGGTTAACGACGTTATGCATGCACCGCGTATTTTGTATCTCTGCATAGAATGTTAAAACATACTCCAATGCAATTGCGCATCAAGATGCACGATTTCTTCGTGGCAGAAAGAATGATTTAAATCATGGGGCATTCTTAAAATATTTTTCCCGAAACAATACAAAAAGCAATTTCGTTACCTACATTTATATTTTTCTTTTGTGTTTCTGTTGCGCATTAATTTTAAGTCGGCTTACAAAAATTTGATGCAAATCTAACAACTTGAATGAACTTCAATGCACCTGTTTTCCGCGCGAAGCTTGAGTTATATTTTGATGACCGAAACAGAAGCAGTTATTGTTGTCTAGGCGATGGTCATCAAAATCTACTAGCATCTTTAAAAATAAATTTTAAAGTTAATTTATTTTTAGATTTATACTGGCTGTTTGAAAATATTGGCTAGCAAATTTAGAAAACTACAATAAATAAAACAGCTCATTAATTAAGCGTAACTTGTTATAATTTAATCGGAAATCAAACTTTTTGTAAACTAGTAATTCATACTTTTTGGTGTACACTTTGTGAGACTAGCAACTTGTTTTGTTACTTTTCTACCTCGAGAATTACGTAATTAGTTTATAAATAGTAAAATTATATGTCATGATCACTGCGCTATGATTCAACATTTATTTGCGAGTAGTTGTCATCGTATTAAATTAATTTCTGATTTAATATAATTTTGCAATTGAAACCACTTTTATAAATTGAGCAGTAATAATTTGTTAATGGCAAACATTTTTAGTATTCACTTAATTTATTGTTTTATGGACATATTTTGTTCCGCAATCAACACAGTTAGCATAATTAGCTACCATTTTTGTGCATCTTTGCTTCTCTGTTCGTATTCGTATTCGTTGGAAATGTTTGTTATTGACACATTTCTAGCATCTCGCTTATTTGTTGTCGGACTTTAATTGGCATTCTTGCGTGCGTTCGTACAACCATTAATATCCTCTAATCGTGCTAATCGATGCGAATGCGATTTGCTAATGGGTGAAGTCAATCATTTATATATATCGAGATGCATGTTTGCTTGTTTTAAACTTTGATACCAAATGGAAAACTAATACAATTAGAATTCGTATTCCGTACCATTCCTTACTAATTAAATGCAAAATGAATATTTGCAAATGTTCAAACTGGATTCGATTTTACGACTTTGCGTTTTACCAGATAATTGGAGTGAATGCAAAACTAATTTATTGGATGAAGCGGAGAGAACCTGAATTGCGGATAGGATTGTTTCTTAGTTCTTGATCTTGATCTTCTAAAAACGATCAAATTGGAGAAGACCGGTTGGCCTCGTCAGCATCTATTTTTATCGTCTTTGCTCATTTATTTATCTGTGTTTGATACGTTTCTAATTCCAAGTATATTATTCATAATTGAAGCTTGCTAGGTAGATATTTGTATTTGTTTTACACTGCACTAATTATATAGCGGAACGCAAGAATGTTATGAATCAGAGGATCGGCTTTTATAGGTTTTCTTTTAGCAATGATGAAGTAATCGATGACTATTTATTACATTAAAGTAATATGGTTACATTTGTAGTTTTAGTACAAAGAATTAACTACATATTGCATTTTTATGGGTATATGAATGCATAACATCAACTGGACAATCCTTGTAATAAAACATACACAAATTAATTTCGTCGGAACATCCGGCTTCCATCAATGTCTGATGTGAATATAAGTAACATGCGCATACGATGTAATTGAAGCTAGACATAAGCCGCTTCCTTTTCAGCCAGTCAATACGCCGCGCATGCAACATCTATTTATTACAAATGCATGTTTTGTGCGTACGTGTCGTAACAAATCAAAGGAAGTATTCGAATGTTGCATTCTAATGACTCAAAGGAATGCAACATAAAACATGACTACACGCTACTTACCGCATTGCATTTGTTGCAGACTTTGAAAGAAAGAAGAAGGCTTCAAGCTGGCGTCGAACATGGGTCTACAGAAGATCATCGGGATGGAGGAAATCACCGCCAACAAAGGCAATCTAATATGGCGCGCGGCGTGCGCCGAATTCCTTGGCAACCTCCTCCTGAACCTCTTCGCCTGCGGCAGCATCATGCTGGCGCCCGAGCCCAACACGGTGCTATTTGCTCTCACGTTTGGCCTAACCATTTATCTAATTGTTCAGGTACAAAACATTTTACACATGTGTTTCTTGTGTGCGCCAAGAAAGAAATGAGTAATTTTTGACATCGATTCTCTCCATAATCATCGTTTATTATGAATAATTTGCCTCGGTTGCGGAACAGCGACGCGACGATTAACTGAAGATAAATGCGTGGTTGGTGCACAAAAGCGAAAAGCGAATATAACTGTTTGCACCAACGCGGCGTGCGCTTCACAACTTCTTGTTAATATCCCTGCGATTGCAAGTGAAGAACCGTTAGATTAATGCAGTTGGAATCAAGCCGGAGGCCATTACGAACGGCGTTAAAGAAGAACCGTAAAGCCGGCTTGTGAAAATGAAGGCATGACGCGCAAATTTGATGGTGTTGCTGCTGCTAATTGCAAATTGAAATCGGTCACATAAGATAAAAACGTAGGTTGAAGGATATTTGATGATACGCTGATTTATTATAGGGCGAGCAATTCACGTGATGTTCATAGCGGTTGTAAAAAACCTTAATTAAGTACAAAATGGTTAATCCCGGGTGTAATAAAATGTTATTTGCTGCTTGCGATAATGCTATCAACCTTGGCTTAATTAATGAGATAAACCCTTTCAACTACAGACATTGGGTCATGTGAGCGGCGGCCACTTCAATCCGGCGGTCTCCGTGGGTATGTTCGTCACCGGCAACATTGGCCTGCTGAAACTCTGCATCTATCTGGTGGTGCAATCGCTTGGCGCCATTGCCGGAACCGCTCTCTTACTGGTACGCCCCACACCGCACCGATTATCTTATGCCCTCGAATGCAAACGCTGACGCTTCCTCCACAGCTGCTCGCACCGGAAGGTTATCAGGGTAACTTCGGCAACACGCAGCTGGCGACACACGTCACCGAATGGCAGGGCCTCATCTACGAGTTCTTCCTCGGCTTCGTGCTCATCTTCACCGTCTTCGGTTTCTGCGATCCGGACAGGCCGGAGACCAATCCGACGGGCACGCTCTCCGTCGGTATGGCCGTCGCCGTCGGTCATTTGGGCTTCATCGGCGCCACCGGCGCGAGCATGAATCCGGCGCGCAGTCTGGGCACTGCTGTCATCGCCAATCAGTGGACGGCACACTGGGTATGATCCGCACACGGCCACCTTGGCAATAGGTCATTATTGATTGCGCCGCATTCGCACAGGTGTTCTGGGTGGGACCGATCGCCGGCGGCATCGTCGCAGCGCTGCTCTACCGCTGGATATTCGTGAAGGCCAACCTCGGCTACCAGAGCGTGCCGACGGAGGAGGTACGTGTACGTACTTAATTGATTGCCAAAACCAACACCACCAACACGACCGCACCACCATCCGCCATGCACGTATAGTTTCGCTATGCACGTACAACGCTGATGACATTTATAAATGTTATTCTACTCGATATCTTCTTTCTGTTTTGTGCATGCGCTAAAACAATAGCGCTCAAAAGTGTGGAGCGTCGATCAGGACGCAAACGCGCGTCGACCAAAACCGATGCAGCACATCTAAAGTTCACACAGTCTATCTTACAAACTAATCATTAATTAGCCAATTGTTTATGTGCGATTTGATCAAAGGGCCTTCTGGTATTCTATGCTTTCAGTTGCAACGTTTGGACAAGAAGCAAACTGCCTGAATGGTGTGGCTCGGAGTATTTTGATATTTATACATGATAGCTTTACAGATATTTTCGTTTCCTCCCAAATATGTACTCTGACATTGTAAACAACTTACACATAACTTTAATTTTTTTTGACTGGAGTTCACATTAATTTTATTTTTATTTTCATTCAATTAACACACAAATTAGAAAGGTCCCCTCATTCATATGCGCTGCCAAAAGTAGTGTTTAATATTACACATTATTTGTAAACGGCTTATTATACAATTTTAACATAATTTTTATTTTCTGCATTGTCACTAAAACAGATCTTAAAGAACTCTTATTATCTCTCATTACGTGTATTTTATATAGTATTTAAGTAAAGCAACAAAAACAAGTGCAAATAACTCATTTTACTTTTGTATTTTCATTGTCATTGTATTTGTATTGTCAATGTTTATCGTAATTGTGAATTGTGAATTCGGATAAATATAATGAAGTGTGTTCAAAATAAAACTACCACTTTTTATAGTTTCATTTGTTTTTGTATTCCCATCTCAATATCTCAATCAGACACAATCAGATTAACTGTCAATTTGATATTGTACATTAGGCAGGTCAAGTCTAAAATATTATTCTTCACAAATACAGAAGACCTGTTTTTACAAAACATTTAAATAATATATTCTAAACAAATAACACGCGTTAATACGATAATATGTCTATAAAGGATAAAATAATAGACGTAGATGATATCAAGCAAGAAAAGGGCAACGTAATATGGCGTCAACTTATTGGCGAATTTATGGGCAATTTACTTCTCAACTTTTTCGGAGTCGGCAGTGTGGTCTTCACATCCAGTGGAGACACGGTAGTATATGCTCTAGCCTTTGGATTTGTCGTCTTTATCCTTGTCCTGGTAATTAACTCTTTTGTTCTAATACAATGCATCCGATTTACTTGCCTATTCTATTTTAGACGATAGGTCATGTGAGCGGCGGCCATTTCAATCCGGCCATCAGTTTTGCCATGCTGGTTACAGGAAATATCGGCATCATCAAGCTGGTGCTCTACATTATTATGCAATGTCTAGGCGCCATTGCTGGCACAGGCCTGCTGAAGGTAAGTTGATTTTTTTTTCTAACGCAAGCAAAAGCAAATATTGGTTTATTTAGTTGATGAGCCCAAAAGGGTATAGAGGAAATTATGGCTGCACCAGCATCTCTCCATCACTGACACCATTGAAAGGATGGGGATATGAATTCTTACTAGGGTATATTCTGTCTTTTGTGGTATTTGGCTTCTGCGATCCGGATCGCCCGGAATCTACGCCGACCGGTGCACTGGCCATTGGTGGTTCCATCATTGTCGGTGTGGCAGCGTTCGCTGAAGCTACTGGACCCAGCATGAATCCGGCGCGAAGTCTCGGCAGCGCTGTTATCGGCAATTATTGGGAGAATCATTGGGTAAAGAAAGCACATTTCTCTGAATTGTAATCGAAGGTTATCTGTTAATTATTATTATTAGATTTATTGGGCTGGGCCAATCCCTGGAGCCATGGTCGCTGCACTGATGTACCGCTGGATTTTCATGCAGAAAACCTTTGGGGGAGAGAAAACCGCCGAGGAGGGATAATAATAAAATAAATAATAAAGTAGCAAAGGTCAGACACAATAATAAATAAAATTTTATTTCCCATCGAACGCTGGTTTTACATGCTTAATAAAAGTCACAATCATTCAGTACTGACCGTAGACACTTAATCATAATTTGTACAGTATTATATACAATCTTTGTTTCTGCCTAGCTTTCGATTTGGTCCCATGTCCCAACAAATAGTTTATTAAGATTGAGCCTCACTACGCCTATCCAACCTACGTGAATTGTACCCAAGATATTGGTCCTTATTGCTACATTCGTAGCGATCCGCACTCGTATAATACAAAAAGAATGTCAAAATTGAGTACCACACACGCACATAGCACATCTCACGGTTCACTGGAAGACTTTTGTTCTGGCGTGTGCATGTTTGTGTAGTCGACGCTGGCAACGTCCTCCTTAAGTAAATGTTCGATGCTCGTCAGATCGTTCACAACCTGTTTGAATTTATCACACTCGATTGGCGTCGTGCGCGGCACTTCGTAACCGTCGTTAACGGTCGCATCACCGGCACTGACGTCGCTGCTGTCGTGCAGGATGTCCAGATAGGTGTGTACCTGCGGTGGGGCGTGCGAGGTGCGCAGGAAAGGCACTTGCTCGCGGCTGGACTCTTCCTCGCTGCCTGACACCAGCGAATTAGCTATTGAGCATAAAATGAGCAAGATTGCAACTCGTTTTTTAGGTCTAAGGTCCTATTTAGACGGGAAGTTTTCTCATTCTGATCGATCATATGTAGGTTCGAGTAAGAACAATGTTACATGCGTTTCAATAGAGCCTCTTAGACAATAATATTTCTCATATCGTCGAACA
>JARJDR010011357.1:0-14084 GCA_030264135.1 Myllaena sp. GC000078 | reverse complement strand
TGGGCAATTAAATATTAATCGCCGATTATTCTAATCAGTCGTTATGACATCCGATTTTGACATTAATCAACGATTAATGATTTTAACCATTGATTAACGTTTTATGAAATCGGGCATAAATCTGGAATGTAATTAATTATGCAAATCTATTTTGAATTGAGTTTCCGGTGCAATACTACGTACGTACGTGTCCATTACACAATTATTGTCATTGATTTCGAGCGTAGTCCAAACTACTAACATATCGATGTTGAAACTAATGAATGAAATTCGCTAATACTTAATTCGATAATGATCAGGATATAAGTAACAATACACGCACTAATTGTAAGTCAGATATACTTAGCAAATGATAAAGGGATTGAAACGGATATATTCTTAGCAACGGCGAATTGTAAGTGTCGAGTGCAACTCAATGCCTGTTTACATCCGGTGTATGCAAATCCCACAATCCACACAATCGATCAATCAATTGAGCATTCATTCATTGCTTATCAGCAAATTACTCAAATTTTATTTATATTTCTATTCGTCAAGTGCTTGCCTACCTGCCAAGTTGCTACATGTGATTTGATAACTGATAACTGATGATAAACCGACTCAAGTACCAAACGTAAATTTACGGAGATATGTATCGTATGTACCTTCGTACAAATCGTGCACTTGAATGATGATTTCTATTTTCTAATTTTAACTCTCAACTCCTTCTTTATCCTCAGTATCTCGGACATAACCTATTCTAACAACTATTAAACAGCTATTCAACCTCCAACGTGTGTATATTTTAGGCAACATCTGCAGAAGTCCCATCGCCGAAGCCGTCTTCCTGCACTTGGTGAAACTGCGCGGCGTTGCCGAACGATGGCGCGCGGACTCGGCCGCCACGGCCGATTATCACACGGGTTCACTACCCGACCGGCGTGCTCTCGACACGCTCAAGAAGCATGGGATTGAATATGACAACACCGCACGACAAGTAACCACACTTTTCACTTTTTATATTTCAAGTTGGTAGACCTTTTTTCCCCTATATTACACAAGTTGGTATCCCTGTAAATAGGTGCATCATGAAGACTTCCGGAAGTTTGACATCATCTTCGGTATGGACGAGCACAACATTCGGGACCTTGAAGAGGTAGCGGCGCATGTGCGTGATGCCAAAGCGGAAATCCTCCTGCTTGGTAGTATGGTGCCTGATGAGGATCCCACCGTACGCGATCCCTACTACGTAAGTACCACCACTACCACGGACACAGTGTATGTGTATACAGGGTCCTCCCGTAATTCATAGTTTTCAATTTATTGTAAAATAGGATCATGGATCGAAAGGCTTTGAGGAATGCTACCAAAAGTGCTTACGATGCTGTACGGCTTTCCTCGACAAGCATTCCTAGGCAAAACGCCGCATTTCGATCGGTAAATAAATATAATTTTTTTATTTGGTGGCAAAATAAATTATAGCAATACAATAATCATTGCCATATATACCGCGCACGCTCTATAAATATCCGCCGCTATATAAAATCACCTAACATTCCGCGCACCATTGATACCAATATCAAAGACATATGCGTGGGTTTAGTCATAAAAAGTGGCCCTAATCCTATTGACTACAAATATAATTAACAACTAATTGTTCTCGTCGACACAATTCAGTCGCCCCTTATTGTACGAAATCGTAAAACTTAATAGAAAATTAAGATAACAACCTGCGCTTATACTGATACTTACCGATAGGAATTGTATTTGTTGATCAACGCCTGAATCTCCTGATCAATTCCCTCCTCGTCGACGACCGCCTTCTGGATGGCATGCGCCTCGTCCAACCACTTCAACGCCTCCTTGTAATCACCCTGCGCCACATAACACTTCGCAATCGACAGCTTGTTCTCCTTCCAATCCGGTTCCCCAATGCGATGCGCCTCCAAGAGCGTATCAAGCGCTTCCTGGTGCGTACAAGTCGGCAGCGCCTCAAACAAAGCACCTACCGTTTTCCTCTCAAACCAGTTTAGAGACGCCACCGCCAGCGTATAGCGCCCCAGCAGAAACAACAGGGTTGCATCCTCTGGGAGTAGCTCAATCGCACGATCAATATGCGCTTTGAACTCCATTCCATCCCGCACCTTATCCCGAATCCCCTGGTGGTTTGTCCGCGACCCAAGGAGTATCGCACACCACTTGTGTGCCTCACCACTCTGCGGATTAATCTCCAGCGCCTGCTTGCAGCTCTCAATCCCGGCGCCGAGGTGCACCATCTTCGCGGGGACATCAGCAATCTCGTTCGCCATACGATGGCGCGCCTTGCCAATCCGCCACAGCACCTCCGTGCTCGCCGGGTAGTCAAAGAGCAGACTCTCGAGCTGCGCGAAGGCTGTGCGTAGTTGCGCCGGGTCCTCCAGCTTCTGGTCGATGTCCTTCAGCACAACGTCCAGCGGGGTGATGGTGGACGCACGCGAGCTGCTCTCGTCGTCGCTCACGTCGTAGAACTCCATGTCGGAGCTGTCCAGCGCCGAGTTGTAATCGTCCGTCGTCGTCGTCGTGGAGGTGAGTGTGCGTTCGCGTGAGCGGAAGCGACGTTTCACCCGGCTACCATCGACACTAACCCAAAAACAGAAGATTAGGGTGAGTGTGATGAGGTGGTAGGGGTTGGTCTTACACTGTGTGTTGTTGCTGCTTGGTGAGGACTTCCATCTGGCCCTGGAGGCCGGTGATCTGCTGGTTGAGGCGCGCCAGGTCGGCGGCCATCGCGTGCCGCCGCCGATCCTGTCGCAGGTGCTCGGCGATGATGAGGCCGGCGGCGCTCACCACCCCAACGACTACGGCGCCCAGCATAATCCATGTGTTTTGCGTCGAGGACATCGTCGACGAAGAGGACGAGGAGGAGGTTCGGGTGCGGGTGCGCGCAAGGGGAAAAACTAGTTAAATAACACCACTTGAGGCGATTTGCAAAGCACTTCTATCACAGATCACGAGAACAAATCCCAAAAAATCTTATTTTGGTATAGGTTAGAGATTGAGATAACGCGCGACTTTTGGACTTGGGCTTGGACTCGCAGGCGGCATAACGCACGATTTCTTAGAATTATTGCTTATTTTGAAGAAAAGTTTGTGTTTACCAACTTTGGTTTTTCTTTGAAAGAGTGAAGAAGACCGCGTGTAAAAAATGGGATGTGTGGCACAGTGTTGCCAACTGTAGCAAATCATCCCCGTGCCCCCAACTAACATACAGTGTGTCCGAGGATCCATACATCTATCGTTTTCTTATCAATTTATTCAATTGTATAAATCATACCCACGGTGATAAGGCGAAATAATAAAACATTATCGGACATTACTTTCATCATTACTTTTGTCAAGTATGCACGCAACCTTGTACGAAGGCGCTTATCAGAAAGACTTTATTCTTGCTGTTTGATTGATTGGATCGATCGAGAGTATAAATAATTCTTTTATCTTTGTCTACACTGAAGCGCACTTAGGCACACTTAAGAAAATGATGCTAATTAACGCATCAATTGTTTGTTTGTTGATCTATGATAAAAGCGACTTTTGGGTCTTTAAAGTGCTGGTTAAGTATACTTACATTGTGTGCTTGATGCCCGACGTAATAATGCGTTCATTGTTCAACAGAATTTATTCTTAATCCAAATCCAAATCCGAGTTTAGTTTTCGAAGTTAAGTTTTAGAAATGTACCGATTATGTTGCTGCTGGGAGTACTTTACACAATAACACAATTATAATCGAATCGGAATTAATTCGATTATTCGATTGATTCGATTATTCGCAATCAATGCGTCGATGACGACTGGCGTTCGGTAGCGTGCGCAACGCCAATTTTAAAGTGCGCGCGTTAAGGGAAGGGAGGAGGTGCTTATATTACAACTCAACTCCCACGCACTCTCATTGGCCAATCGCAGCGTTCTTAAACCTCCCCCTTTTCCAAATCAAACACTGTTGCCATTCTTGCAATGACCAATGGGTGCAAGTGTAAGACAAGGAAGAACATACCCCATTGGGGTTGCTTTACATGATCTGGAAGACATGGTTGCCAACTTAAATTTGAAATTCCCAAATTTAACGGTCAATATTTCACTTCTCGGTGCATTTATTCATATTTCCCTAAAGTAATCGAAGCGCAAAGTACGAGATCTAAATTTAGTTTAGTGTGTTTCCTCATAGAATAGAAAGATAGCAGACTACACTTCAAACCGATCGGAAATGCTGATAACGCACACACAATGAACGTGATTGTCAAGTCAACGTGGAGGATATGCAAAACAACCGTAATCTCTCTACCGATGTACCTTGAAAATGCAAAAAATGACAACACAGGAAGTTTCTAAGTGTCTAGAGTTTGGTAATTCAATCAATCAACAATCCCCTTGTCGCCCATCGCCTCCTTGATCTTCATCGACAGCGTGTGATAGTACTTCATTTTAACCACCAATTCTTTGGCGCCAAAGATATCGTTCTCATCAAACTTGCTGCTCAAATCGCGTTCAATCTGCTCCAGAACGAGTCGATTTCTGTCAGCGAGCGCACGCAGCTCACCATCGGTGCGCACCGCCTCCACCGCCTCGTTCAACTCCATAATGTGCATGAGGAACTCGTTGTCTGTCGACTTGTCGCCCTCCACAATCGACTCGCGATGCAAGCGCAGCATATGCAGCGCACGCGCCATTGGGTTCGCCAGTGTGTTGAACGCGTGGTTCACCAACGACGAAAACTCTGCCGAGATGGCTTTCTCGTCCTCTGATCTAACCCCCAAAAACAATCAGTTGGTAAACCTGTGGTTGCCTAACTTAACCTAACTTAATCTAACATAACCACACTTAACCTAACATAACCTAACTTAACCTAAGCGGATAGGGGTGTTTTCACCTCACTTGTTAGCGAACTTATCAGGATGCAGCAGCGATTGCATGGCACGAAAGCGTCGCTGCAGATGGGGCACGTCCAGATTGAACTGCGGCTGAATGTTGAAGATCTTGAAGTAGTTGTCGGTCTCGTGCGGCCGCTGGATGCAGTGGCACGCGTCGCAGAAGAGGTCGTTGACGTGGCGCCGATGGTGGCCGCAGCGCCAGCACTTGGTGACGGCGAGTGCGAGCGTGCGCTTTGCGCCGCCATGGCTGCCATGATGATGGTGGCCACCGATGCCGCCGGAAGCGAAGACGCGGCGCGACGTCGTCACCAGCATGCGACCCAGTTTGCCCAGCATCTCTCTGCGCTCGCGGTCACGTACACGACGGGGAATTTCTGCACATCACCGACGCGCGGGTGCGTACGGGCTCGAAAGGAACAATGACACAGCGTGATCAACACTCAAAAACCCTTTTGTTTCGCCACCGTAACGCCAATTATCACCAATAACAAGCCGGAGTTTTGAGGTTAGAAAATACATTACCCCCATTACGAGCATTACACGCATTATCACAGAACTACGATAAAAACTCATGGTGAGTATGTTCTATTAGAGTTATTTTATTCATCTGCACCAAGCAAAGCATATGATTTACTTACTAAAAAGAGTTAAATTAGTGCAACCACTAGGGACACATTGTATGTAGGTAGAGGTTATGGTTTGGTTAGGTTAACTTTCTCCACCACCTAGAAGGTGGTCAATCATGGCGGGTCTCGGCGGCGGTGGACGCTCATTCCTCAACTACGACGAGCCCCCGATGGCTGGCAAGGGTAAAACTCGACCTCCACGTCCGACAACCACCAACGACCGACTAATCCTCTTGCTTCTCTTGTGGTTGCTGTTCGGCAGGTTGGAACTACGTGTCCGGCGCACCCGAAACCGACGACCAGCAGCGACTGCGCTTCCAGATCGAGCTCGAGTTCGTCCAGTGCTTAGGCAATCCCAACTATCTCACATGTAAGACTTCTTCAATTCACCACCATTCATTGCTTCATGCTGACTTTGTGTTGGATCTTCTTAGTTCTGGCCCAACGTGGTTACTTCAAAGATGCCACCTTCATCAATTACCTAAAGTACCTCCTCTACTGGAAGGAACCTCAGTACGCCAAGTTCCTCAAGTACCCAATGTGCTTGTACTTCCTGGACCTGCTGCAGTACGAGCACTTCCGACGGGAGCTCGTCAACGCGCAGTGCAGCAAGTTCATCGACGACCAGCAGATCCTCCTCTGGCAGCACTACACGCGCCGTCGCAGTCGCCTCCTGCAAACCCCCAGCGCGCTAAACGGCACCAATGGTGATGCTGCGCCCATGCTGCCTACCGCAACCAACGCAGCCGCAGCGGCAGCCTTGGTAGCTGCGCAGAATGGTCATCCGAAAGTCATCTAGTTCCCTAGCTAATCC
This sequence comes from Myllaena sp. GC000078, assembly GCA_030264135.1. Taxonomy (NCBI): domain Eukaryota; kingdom Metazoa; phylum Arthropoda; class Insecta; order Coleoptera; family Staphylinidae; genus Myllaena; species Myllaena sp. GC000078. The sequence goes on along the minus strand of JARJDR010011357.1, from coordinate 7,761 downwards.
AGCTAATCTCATTATGTATATAATTTACTAATTTAAGAAATAATACAGCCACGTTTCGTATATAGAAATGTGGTTGTGCACTTTTGAAATTCCCGCCAAGTGGTAAAGTGGTTGCGATTGGTGCGCATCGCGTTTTGACAGGCGGCTGCAGAGGGCGCTGCGTACGCTTCCTGTCCCGTGTCGCCCAGTCGCCGACGAGCAGCAAGGCAGCGAGAGAGAAGCATTCGGTCACCAATTCGTGAAGCAGTCATATCGACCGACCATGTTGGGTGCCGTAACACGTTCGAGCTCCAGCCTCCTGGCTGGCAAATCGCTGGAGAAGTTGGGCTCCGAGGCGCTGAAGGTCTTCGGTGTACAATCTAATCGTAAGTGGGTTTTCGGCTTTTTCCCCATACCTGCCCTTCCACGTCTCCACCGCCCGGCGAGGGTGTTACGTAGTCTTCTGCAAGCTGTTAAAGTACCCGGATTATCATGACATCCACCTTCTGGTTGTATTAATCTTCTCCGAAGGGTTATTATCCGGGTAGCTAGGGTAATAATATCTTTTCCGAGAGTTATTTGTTTGTAGTTTGTTACATAATGGACTAGGTATGTACAATGTGTACTGGCCGCCATCTTGTGCTTTTTACCTATCTACAATCATTCTAATAACGATTTAATCCATTCTAAATGCTTCCAAACTTTTTTCGAAACACTGACTGAAGAGATTAAGTCGCGAATATTAACCTGTTCTTGGTTTTGAGGGATTTTGGTGGGTAGTTAGCGAGTGTTATGTAATCCCAACCTCTCTTTCCTCAGAGCGAAACTATGCAGCGGCCGCCGCAGCACCCGGCCCCGCGAAGGGACAAGTCGTGGCGGTGATCGGTGCCGTCGTCGACGTGCAGTTCGACGACAACCTCCCGCCCATTCTCAATGCTCTGGAAGTGCAGGGCCGCGACACTCGCCTCGTGCTCGAAGTGGCGCAGCATCTCGGCGAGAACACCGTGCGCACAATCGCCATGGACGGCACGGAGGGCCTCGTACGTGGACAGGGCGTCGCTGACACCGGCTTCCCCATTCGCATCCCCGTCGGCGTGGAGACACTCGGCCGCATCATGAACGTGATTGGCGAGCCGATTGATGAACGCGGTCCCATCACCACCGAGAAACTGGCCGCCATCCACGCAGAAGCGCCCGAGTTCGTCGACATGAGCGTCGAACAGGAGATCCTCGTCACCGGCATCAAGGTGGTGGACCTCCTCGCACCCTACGCAAAGGGTGGCAAGATCGGACTCTTCGGCGGCGCCGGAGTCGGCAAGACCGTGCTCATCATGGAGCTGATCAACAACGTGGCGAAGGCGCATGGTGGTTACTCGGTGTTCGCCGGCGTGGGCGAGCGCACACGCGAGGGCAACGATCTCTACCAGGAGATGATCGAGTCGGGCGTCATTTCCCTGAAGGATAAGACATCGAAGGTGGCGTTGGTGTACGGGCAGATGAACGAGCCGCCCGGTGCACGTGCGCGCGTTGCCTTGACCGGGCTCACCGTCGCCGAGCACTTCCGCGACCAGGAGGGTCAGGATGTGCTGCTCTTCATCGACAACATCTTCCGTTTCACCCAGGCCGGTTCGGAAGTATCGGCGTTGCTGGGTCGTATCCCATCCGCTGTCGGCTACCAACCGACGCTGGCTACTGACATGGGCAGCATGCAGGAGCGTATTACCACCACGAAGAAGGGTTCGATCACGTCCGTGCAGGCTATTTACGTGCCCGCTGACGATTTGACGGATCCGGCGCCAGCGACAACCTTCGCCCATTTGGACGCCACCACTGTGTTGTCGCGTGCTATCGCCGAGCTGGGTATCTACCCGGCGGTGGATCCCCTCGACTCCACGTCGCGTATCATGGACCCGAACATCATCGGCGCCGAGCACTACAACATCGCGCGTGGTGTGCAGAAGATTCTGCAGGATTACAAGTCGCTGCAGGACATCATCGCCATTCTCGGTATGGATGAGTTGTCTGAAGACGACAAGCTGACTGTGTCGCGCGCGCGTAAGATTCAGCGTTTCCTCAGCCAGCCGTTCCAGGTTGCTGAGGTGTTCACCGGACACGCTGGCAAGCTGGTGCCGCTCTCCGAAACCATCAAGGTAACCAAAAACCACCTTTCCAATCCTTGTAATACATTACGTTACATTATGTTGCATTACGTTACATTACATTACGTTTGTTTCTTGTAGGGTTTCCAAAAGATCCTTGGAGGTGAACTGGATCATCTGCCCGAGGTGGCGTTCTACATGGTGGGCCCCATCGAGGAGGTCGCCCAGAAGGCCGAGACACTCGCGAAGTCGACGTAAAGCTTTCGCAGCGAAATATTAGTAGGCTGTTTTGAATTTGAAATGAACCCGACACGATCGACACCTTCACCGTCAACTGCGAGCATAGTTTATTATATGTAATATTATGAAGAGTTATTAATTCCATCTTTTGCGCCGTTGAACACCATAGAATTACCATCGGTAACACGTCTAAACATCTTCCTCCCGCCCCCCCGAAGTCTTAAGATCATGGAATCACCGAAGAATTTTGTCGTACGACCAATGTTACAAGCTGTGTAGAATTGTATGGTGTTTGGGCGATAATTACAATACTTTTTTGTTGTATGCCTGTTTATTTTTCACCATTCTGTAATAAAAACGTAGTTAAAGTGGTAAAGACACACTGTATGATTTGGAAGTATAGCGCTTGACAGGTCAGCGTTTGTTACGCTCTTTTTCTTTCTCTTGCGTCACTTATAGTATGCAAGCGAGAAGGGGAGTAACATAACAGAAGAGTGGGGGTGGTGTGGAATTTCGGGAAAAGAGGGGTTAAAACGCGTCCGATTCACAGAATCCCGCGCGCGTTTCGCGGCATGTTTGTTGTGACTCCACGCATTGAAAACCCTTCCTTTCGGTGTTATTATTTCCCTCTGCGCCATGGACAGCAGCATGCCCTCGTTATTCGTGATGGGCGGCGGCGACGAGCACGCCGACAACGTCTACGTCGACCAAACCGACCCAAATCATAGGTAATTGACTCACTTACTTTCGATTCGTACAATTAATCACTTGTATCTTCTGCACAGCTATATCTTTGACAACGGCCACCTATCCAACATCAAGCTGGAGGCGGACCTCACCGAAGACGACACCAGCAGCGACATGCTCGCCGGGCCGATGGGCGGTGAGCTGGAGGACACACAACTGGGTACGTATGGGATTGGGATTGTATACCAAAAAAATTGGGGGGGACAAAAGAGACAATTTTTATTCAATCACAATTTCACAATGTGCATTTGTTAATTTGCATTGGCTTTGCATGCAGTGATGATGAACGGCCTCGATGAGGTGCACTTCGAGGACTCGCTGATGCAGGAGCTGGACACGGGCCTGATGAACGACGACATCGAGGAGCCGAACGCCGACGGCATTCTCATGCAGCACATGGATATTCGCGAGCCGCTCTCGCGTTTGCGGCGCTTGCTGGAGGCGCGTCTCAATCTTGACCTGCACGACTACGCCTTCATGCTGCAGGGCACGCAATCGGTGAGTGCTTAGGGGTGATTGGGAGGCGACGACATTTGCTGATTAGAAAGCTCCTGGTCAATTGACTGCGAGACTGACAATGAGCTGTCATTGCTTGTGGAAGCTGATGAAGATGATGCCTGTGGCAGTGCTGCTTCCTCTACTTTGGGAGTTGCCTCCTCTTCTTGCGAGCAGTTGCACTCCTGTACCTTCCATGCTGGGAGCTTTCTAATCGGTACCTTACTGATCCTCAAGTTGGGACAAGGGTGGGCATTCTTGACCACCTCGTCGACGGACATATCAGCGGTCCATGACGCCTCCGAATCTTTCTCGCTTTCCGAGCTCGATGTCTCCTCGCTATAATCCTCTATGTCGTCAGCGCAAGATGAATCCGAATAGGAATCTTCCTCATCATCATCATCACATTCATCATCAGAATCCTTTTTCTTCTTCTTCTGCGGCTTCTTCTTCTTCTGCGGCTCTTTTTTCGTCTTCTTGGCGTTCTTCTTGCATTGTTTCGCGTTGCGTTTGCGCTTTCTCGGCTCCTTTTCGAATTCGCGCGATATAGACATGCCCTTGTTCAGCTTATTGTCGCTGTCGCTCCAAGAGTCGTCCTCGCTGCACGCACCGAACGTGTCGACATCTTTCTTGACGATGCGCCGCGATACCTTACCTTTGCAGCCATTGGCTTTCTTCTTGCCCTTGCCCTTCGTCTTCTTGGCGCTCTTCTTCTTCGAAGGGCCGCATTTGAACGGCACCTCGTTCTCGTCGAACGCCTGCCACGGACGTTTGCCCTTGGTGGTCGACTTCGATGTTGCCGCCTTCTGCTTGTCCTTCGGGATCTTCGGCTCACCGCAGCGCTTCACCGCCGCCGGCGCGAACTGCATGCGCTTCGACTGCGGCATATCACGCCATCGGCGCGCCGCCTCCACGGCCACCTTCACCATCGACCAGTCCTTGCGCTGCCGCTTGAAGAGGCGCAGGAAGTTGAAGAACGGATTCTGACTATTTCGTATCTGGTCCATCTTCAAGAATTGCGGCCAGCGCTTGGACGAAGGACGAATTGGAAAAGAAAGAGGAGAAATGAAAACAAAAACGATCGAAATAAGAGTAAATGAGTGAATTCCACGGTGAAATGAGCACCGACAGAGCCGTGCGGTTGCCTTGTTTATTTGCGTTGCGTTGCGCTAGGCATTTCTTGTTGATCGACGCTAACTACGATGTGCTTTAATTTGGTTTTGCAGCTGGAGGCGCACAAGAACCTCGTCGATCAGTGCGTGCAGGGCGAGGGCATTGTGCAGGTGAACGTGCAACTGGAACAGCGCGCCAAGCAGATCAACATCGTCGACGTGCTGAAACCGGCCGAGGACTACATGGAGGCGCTCGCCGCACAAGAAAACGACGACGACGAACCAGAAGGTGTGGAAGACGAAGAGGACGTCGACGTGGAGGACGAGGAAGTCGCCGCCAAGCCAAACAAACGCCGACCGAACACATCCACGGCCGCTGCCAGCTCATCCGCCGATTCGTCAGCAACGCAGAAGAAACCGGTGCACGAATGGCAGGTGGATTCGGCGTTCAAAGCTGAGCAGGACCGCCTCAAGATCCCATCGGATCCGCGCACGTGGACCACCTACCACGTACGCCATTGGATCCAGTGGGCGGTGCGCCAGTTCAACCTCCCGAATCTGGCGCTCGCCGACTGGTCCATCACGGGCGAGGACCTCTACGCGATGGACATCCACGCGTTCAAGCGTGTCGTGCCCCACGACCCCGGCGATGTCTTCTGGACGCACTTTGAGCTGCTCCGGAAGATGAAGGTGGTTGCTGTGGTGCGTCACCGGCCGATGCTGCACAAGAAGCAGCGTGTGATGAAGCGCTTTGCGAAGCATTCACCACCACCAAGTGCGGCAATGCGGATGCATTTCAATGATGGTACTCCGCTGCGGCCGGGTACCAGCAACAACGGGCAGATCCAGCTGTGGCAGTTTCTCTTGGAGTTGCTCACGTCGAGGGAGTACAAGCACATCATCTACTGGCTGGGCGTGGAGGGCGAGTTCAAGCTCAACCAGCCGGAGACGGTGGCGAGGTTGTGGGGCGAACGCAAGAACAAACCGACGATGAACTACGAGAAGCTCTCGCGCGCCCTGCGCTATTATTACGAGGGTGATATGATCTCGAAGGTCACCGGCAAGCGCTTTGTCTACAAGTTCGTTTGCGATCTGCGCCAGCTGCTTGGGTACAGTGCTATTGAGCTGGCGAAGTTGGTGAACTTCGGGAATCCCTTTCACGCCGAGGAGCCGTACCTGCAGTAACCGCGTTGTGTGTTGTGTTGCGTAACATACATATGGCTGTGATAATCCCACTCCCTTCAATTGACATTCATTATTTCATTGTTTGTGACATTTATCTCGGGGAGGGCCCAAAAAATTCATCGTGTACATACGTTAACATTTCATCCATCATGAACATCACCATTTTGAATCGCTGCCAGCGGGTGGTGCGGCCGCGTACGGCGTTACTGCAGAGCGTGCGCGAGAAGAAGAAATTCACCCCCGTGTGTCGCGAGGCGTGGTTCACACCCTGCTGCAAGTCGCCCTGCTGTCCCAAGCACAATCCCATCTTCGACCCGGAGGACGTGGAGGAGGAACCCTGCGAACCACCCCGCAATTGCTGGGAACCACCACCAAAATGCATCTTTGAGCGGTATTATTGTACGCGGCGTCATGGCGGCAATTGCTCTTGCGACGCGTGCGTGCGCTGCGAGGTGGCGGACGACGGCTACAGGTGCAACCGGAGGAAGATGCACGGAGCGGACTGCAAGTGCTCGCTATGCCACCAGCCGCATGACCTCGGCTGTCGGTGCTCCGAATGCCGGACACTCACCAACTCGGCGGACATCTTGCGGCGTATTAAGCGCGAGCGATGCGAACGGGACACGTGCGAAGCGCGCGCGCATACCCGCTACCAGCGCATTTTGATGATGGGGGAGAAGTGCTACTGCTTGGTGTGCCACGAAGCGGGCTGCAAGTGCGACGAGTGTCGGCGGTGCGCGGACCGGCTGCGGCAGATGGAGAAGAACGATGCGCTGGAGGCGCGCCGTGAGGAGCAGCTGGTGAAGGTGCTGGAGGGTATGGAGGAGTCGCATGGGGCAAATTGCGATTGTTTGAAGTGCGCGGCGATGCGGCAGAAGGTGGATATGACGCTGTGCCATGAGCATCTTGAGCGCTGCGTTTGCAAGCAGATGTTGGGGAAGGCGTGCAAGTGCGAGAAGTGTCGGATGTGCTTGCTGAAGAAGCAGACGGTGCAGATACCCAACGCCGAGGATTATTGGTGATGGTGGACGGATGGGCTTCCATTATTGATTTGACTTGCATAATGCAGCGATTTTTTAACGAGTTATCAAAACAAATACATTTAACATTTGACTAATAATGCGTTTGTTATGCATTAGTCCTCGGATAGTCTGTTGCAGGTATGGAAAATGAAGATTTAGTTTATTCGTCATTCGGATTCACGAGGCACCTTCTCCAACTCCTCCAACAACGTAACCATTTCGGGCCGCTTTACAGCAAGATTGTGCACACACTCCCGGCCATAAGTCAACAAAAACACGAAAATCTTCTCGCCACGTGACACACGCTTATCCTTCAACTCCAGCACATGGCCGGCGTACTTGATCACGTGATCCTTGAGCAGGCGATGGGGTCGCGTGTCGGTGATCACCGGCAGGCCGGTGGCGATCTCAAACAGCACCACGCCGAAGCTGTACACGTCGATCTTCGTCGTCAGCTTCTTGCTGACGAGAAATTCGTACGGCAGATACGGCAGCGTGCCGAACGTGCGGCTCACCTCCAGCTCACTCTGACTCGGCGCCGCGCCAATACGCGCCAGGCCAAAATCGCCAATTTTCGGCACATCCCCCGCGTCGAGCAGTATATTCGCCGGCTTGATATCGACGTGGATCAGCGGCTTCTCGCTGAGCGTGTGCAGGTATTGCAGGCCGCGCGCCGTCCCGATGGCGATATCCAGCCGCTTATTCCACGACAACGCGCGACTGGCGTCCTGCACGTGAATGCGCTTGTCCAGCGCACCGCCCGACATAAACTGGTAGACGAGGCATGGATATGGACCGCCCACACTGTAACTGTTGGGAAATAGAGGTTAGATTTGCTAAAAGTGAGGTTAATTTGAGGTTAGATTTGTAAAAAGTGAGGTT
>JARJDR010011346.1:0-10291 GCA_030264135.1 Myllaena sp. GC000078 | reverse complement strand
GTTTTTAAACTTTTTCTAAACATTAATGTAATCTATTTAGAAATCGCATACTTATTATAATGTACTTGTAGAGAGAAAGAGAGAGGTGTTGACTACATCGGTTCAAGTATAGGAATAGCAGACATCACATACTCATTCATGACATTGTAAATAGCAAGTAACGATATACCAAGTATATACTACTTATAGGTACTTATACTAAAGTAGACGAAGGAATTAGGAGTGGATCTCAATTGCACACCGGTGCGGATGCAAAGTGAAAACAATAACTAATGGTTTAAATAATATGCATCATGAATACAATGCAATTACAATACATATATATCAAGAAGTCAAGTGTACTCAATGCTAATTAAGGTAAGTATAAGTTATGTGGACACATAAAACACATCCATACACATACGCATTGACACTGGGAGGCCACAATAGAAGCGCGCCTAGTAGCGAAATTCTAATTGGCTTTAGTGTGTAGATAGCGGCGATGCGCCACACGCGAATCATTAACTAACGAAACTGCTGCAATTGAATAATCGTAATACACCTACACGTTGCAAGTGGGGTACTTGTATTAACTCCTATTTAAGAATAATCGAACAAATTAGAAACAAACAAGAAAAAACTGTAAGCAGACTGTAATAATCAGATAATAATGCGACTCATTTTACGTCCATTTGCGAAACGGCCAGGAAAACAAGAAGAGAGGAAAACACATACGAAATTTAAATATGTAGGTAATATAATTAGCAACTAAACACTCCACACCGCTCCGACAGCTAAAAATGAAACGCTACCGAAACACAACGCCGCTTAAAGACTTGAAACTTGGACAATAACAACAATTCGAAGGCGAAAAAGAGGGGCGAGCGCTATGTACTAAATGTTTAGATTCCGTGGCGCAAAACTAATCACTGCTGCACTCGTACGATGTATGTAAGTACCTATCTATATTGTTACTGCTTTTGGCAGGCAGAAGTTATTTGGTATTATCCCCCGTAGTCTGAATGAAGCAGGACATATCATTTTTGAGGAGTTATTTATGACGATAATCGTTCGTTGTTGTTATGACTATCGCGCTGTGCAAATGGCATGCGATTAGAAACTGTGGCCAGCCGCGAGACATAATATCCACCCCACTGAAGTATATAACTATCAACTATCATACACATGCAAGTAGGGTAGTCTCCAAGTCCATGTATGTAGTGATAGATATAGATTGTTCGAATTGACGCGTTGGCGTAGCGATGTTTACAGAACCGGCGGTTTTTGGGCGTACTTAACTAATACTACCCACTATGTATAATGTAAAAATTACGTTTTCTGTTGTTTTCTACCGATTTTCAACAAGAGTACCGACTAAAAACGATGAAGAAACATTGAAATAAAAACGTTGACATACATAAACAAATTCTCTTGTTTATTTATTGCTCCAGCTCATTTGACTTATTTGACACTAGTCAGATGCAGTTGGAAATTCCAAGTTAAATTGTTTGTAATAAAAAAATATAGTGATGGCGTACAGTCTTGAGTCCTTGGTGGAAAATGGCGATATCGAGGTGGTGGAGGATGAGCCCTTCACAGATTTGCAAAGCGACTCTATGTTGGATCTCAGCAAGCAAGAAGTAGACCTTTCCTTTCGTCATCAATAATATTACTTATCCACTTTATTTATGTACTCTTTAGTATCATGAAGCCATGGCCGAAGCAAGTCGCAATGATGAATCGATCATCGAATGGTAATCAATGTTATAATTGTGTTGCATTGGGCAAATCTGTAACAACCCGTCTAGGTTTGATAAGACCGTGAATGACGAGCTAGCAAAGCACCGGCTCAACACTGAGCCACGCGGCCGCCGCCTGTCGCTCTCACCGGGCATGCACGACCCGCGCGTGGTGGAGTCAGCCGGCTCCACCGGAATCGACGTCGCCAGCGAGCTGCGCACCGAGCCCCACACAGACCTGCTGACCGCCGTCGACAAGTTAGCACGCGCGGAGGCAATGTGCGAGTTTGAGGGCGCCGTGCGCGCCGCGGAGAAGGCGGCCGCCTCCGCGCCACCGGAACTCGCCGAAGAAGCGGCGGCAGCAGGCGCACGTGGCTACCAGGCGGAGCTGACGAGCGTCGTCCAGCAGCGCCTACCCGGCGAGCGACCCATCGAGGTGATCGGCTACGTCGGCATCACGAAGCCGACGCGCGCCGCCTGTCCGCGCACGTGCCAGAAAAAGAGTGTCGGCTAAGTTAGTTAATCGGGGTCGGGGGTAAATTAATTGGAAAAAAATAAACATATCGATTTCATATTGTTGTTGGTTGGGTGGGCTGGGGTTGGAGTTGGTAATGGCGACTTCGATTAACGAAACAATGGCAATAAAGTAATTAAAACGGTGGTAATCGAATAACCTTTAGAGCTGGCTGGGACAGTGGCACACGAAATTCATTTCACTATCATGCTACACGTTCATACGCGAACGAGAACGGTGAGGCGGGGGAGGTGGGTGTATTCATTGCCTTTTGCCATTATTAGTAATGGTGACGCTGCGGCGTGGGATAGTTTCTTCCTGCCTAGCAATCTTCCTCTTCAAGCCAAGCGCCGCGCGCTCTGCGCGTCATTGTGTTTCATATTTGTTTAGAATTCATCCAACGTAATTGTACTAATCGGTTGCGCGCGGCGCGAGCATAGAGGGCTGGGAAGGAAGTTGCGGAAGAAGAAACAGGACACAATGCAAATGGTTTCATCGATATGACCCGATCGTGCGTGCCGTCTCCTTCGCTGCTTTAATTGTTTCGCTGAGTGAAGCGACACGCGACAGCGCAATTATTCATTTTCGCCTTCATATCCCATCTCTCGCTAGGCTGCATGCAACTCGAAATAGAAATGAATAAATTTAATTTCCGAAACTATAGCAACTGAAATGGATGGAGGAGGCAGCGATGTAGTTATATTCATCAACGATGACGGACGACATCAAACGATATGATATTATTATTTTCATTGGCGCACTCAAAGGAGCGCATAAATAAATAAATACAAATTGCAATTGCAAATTGCAAATTGCAAATATGCACCAATTTGAATTTTAATAAAATCTCATTTGGTTAGTGGAACGGAGGGAGAGAGAGAGAGAGAGAGAGAAGTAATAATTGATTACGAATTGACTCTTTCTGTGGCGGGCGGGTGGCTGCGCATGTTTTTGGGGGTGTAGAGCGCTTGCGCATCGTCGACATCATCCCTTTTTGCTGGCGCCGACGGAGCTGGACTCGCTCTCCAGTGATCAGTTGCACGTCGCATGCGTTGGCGTCGCGACGCCTTCTGTCGCCCGCCGTCTTCCTGACGACACTCGCTGAATTTGTTGACGAAGACAATGGTCATTGGTACGCAACCTGGCGGAGGATCTTCTTCCAACTCTTCTTTGCCATCTTTAATAAATAAATATCACAACCTGCCGTAATCAGTGGTTTGATAGCAATAATAATTTGCGAATGTGTTTGGATCGGGGGTGATTTCGCGTGCATCTCTTGCACACGTGCACCGTGCACATTGCAGGCAATCAAACAGGTGTGTAAGTGCGTGCGTGGGCGAGTGGACAACACGAAGATGACGATTCATCAAGCAGCGCGGTTGCGTTTTTTCTTGCTTAGCGTTTAAGATCTGTGTCTGGTCCATCGTATCAAAAAACACTCAGGTACTTACTTATTCTAAGAGTAAATTTTGTATAAATGTTTACAAAGACATTTATTTCTTATTTTGGTAGTTAAATTTTAACTTTGCACCCGTTTGTTGTAATTGGATATTATATAAGTATAATCATGATTATTTGCGCGCCGAGCCAAGGCGTTTAATTAGCAAACCGAATTAACCTTTGCCATGCCTCCACTCGCAATGCGCGGGGTTGTTTCGCATCTCCCATGGGAGAGGAATGTGTCGAATAAGGCAAAGCGTTTCCCGTTCAGACAGACCCGGACGGCACAAAGACAAAGCTTGCCGCCTCCTCGCAATCTCATCCACTGTGAACCGACATCTCACAATGTCGAACACGTCACCCATTATATTATCATCGGCGGACCGGAAGTTTCCAACTGACCGGTTTCACACCTGTTCCACGCACCCAAACAACCCATCGCAAATCGAATAAATTAACGACGCTGATTTAAAAACCGATGACATTGAAGTGTGGATTTTACATACATATTCATACATTTTTGTTTTGCGTCGATTTGGCGAAGATGATGTCGCTGATGAAGCGTCAATCGCTCAAATTCGGCGTGTCATTGACACACACGCGCCTCGCGGGCGTATTACTAAACGAAAGTCAATTCGGCGATGCCTTCGTTCCCCCACACACAACACTCGCAATATCCAATTCGGCTGGATGCGTGAAACACGATCATCGTCTTTTACATCCATTATTGGACGGCTTAATCGTTTTGATACAAACGGGATCGCGTGCAAAATAATCGTTACACGGTTCCGACAGGAGGTCCTTAATTTATTTCGATACCTCCTTATCGATTTGCGTCGCGGAAGAAAATAGGAGCATTATGAAAATGAAGAGGAATGGTGGAGGTGCATTAAAGCAATTGGAATTACTTACCTAGTATGTGGATGGAAAAGTGCATCGCTTGCAAATTCTTATTTTTTCGTTGTTATGTAATAGTACAGTATGTATGGTGACTAAGAATAAGTGATAAGATGCGGCGCCGGAAGCAGGACACATTAGAAAAGCGCTTGGAGACACGGCAATAAAGTAATAAATTTGACATGATTTCGCACATCGACGCTTTTACGACGCGAATTCTCTCCGCCGACTACCACAAGAGTTTCACTTTTACAATCTTCAATTTGCTGACAATGAATGCTACTTATACCGTTTTGAACAGTGTTTATCACACATACACTAATTGTTTAAAACGTGGTTATATTCTTCTACCGTTAAATTTAATTATTTCTCACTAATAAATCCATTATAAATTTAAGAAATAAACAAAAATTGTTAGTATAAACCTGCACAGTTCATATATTAATCACAATCATATTGTGACTGATTGACTGATTACACTTCCACCTCTTAACTTACACTTATTTATCATATTCTTGGCGGCGTAACGATTTTTGACGGTCTCGGAGTTTGCACGAGTCATTACAATTCTCATCATCATCATCATCAATCCCGAATGTGTCGGTCTATTGTTGACGTGTAACCTTCCACACTGGACCCGCATGTGTGAATGCGGAAAGGTTGTTACTCGCGAAACTTTTGTATGCGCACACCGCAATTTTGCCTTTTTTGTACTTTCCGCCTCCCTTCGCTCAGCAAACATCATTCGTAAAAGTATTATGTGTAATTTTGCATATCTTTTGCGAACAGGTAAATTAAATTTGCAAATTGTGCGTTTTGTGCGTAAATGGGGGGCAAAACCTTTCCGGAAGGTCAAAGGGCAAAACGCCGCAAACGTGAATCTCGCCAAATTGCGGACTGTTAATTGATAATCATGTCAAGCGGCCGCATAACTGAATGTGATTACACGTTTGCTTCGAAATCGTGTCGATTCAATTTGCATGCTGCGAGTGGTATTGAAATGCATTCACCCGATACATTTTCAAAGTGTGTGCTGGGCGATTACATTTACCACACATCGGCAATCACTACGATTTTGTATGCTTTCATTTTCAAGTATTATTTTTCGCAAATTGGATGCTTGGTAAAGGAGATTAGAGACTGGCATCAAACAGGATGATAACAAACAACGGCTTAAAATTGTTAAGCACAATAGATGAGATTCTTTAGAGTTCAACCCAGCAGCGCTCGGGTGCATGGAGCGTGGATGGATGGCAATGTTTGCGCCGTTTCCCAATTTCCTCTCGAAGCCTACGACGCGTCGGCTGACATTGCCATTTCTATGTTGCTTGTATTTGCTTGTTGATCCCGATTTTCCTCTCTTGACTTATAAATAAATATTCTCAGCTCAATTATCCTTCCCACGCGCGCACCCAGTCCTCCCACCGGCCGTCCGCCCCCCAAGAGATGCTTGACACACGGATGCGTATCGCACTGACAATGCGCGACGTTGCGTGCATTATGCGACATGAATGCGATTAGCCTCCACCCATCTCTTCGTTTTGCGCATTTATTACGCAACCCGTATTGTGATGCGGACTTTTCAGGATGTACGGGCTAATCCTTGAGAACCTCTCCGAGTTCATCAAAGGTACGTATGGCGACGAGAAATGGGAGGAGATCCGCAAGGCGGCTTCGTGCGACACGCCGAGCTTCGGCACGCATCAGGTCTACCCGGAGACGCTCATTCCGAAATTGGCCAAGAAGGCGATGCAGGTGAAACCCCCTCGTCACCCACCTATTCCCCCGCCCTATATTATTCTCGCGCAGATACTCAAATTGAACGAAAAAGACTTCTTCGATCAAATGGGCGTCTTCTTCATCGCTTTCGTCGGACAGTATGGCTACGATCGCGTGTTGTCGGTGCTCGGCCGGCACATGCGCGACTTCCTCAACGGTCTCGACAACCTGCACGAGTACCTCAAGTTTTCCTACCCGCGCATGCGAGCGCCGAGCTTCATCTGCGAGAACGAAACAAAACAGGGGCTGACGCTGCACTACCGCAGCAAGCGGCGCGGTTTTGTCTACTACACCATGGGCCAGATACGCGAGGTGGCGCGGCATTTCTATCACAAAGAGATGAAGATCGATCTGATCAAGGAGGAGATCCTCTTTGACATGATCCACGTCACCTTTCAGCTGACCTTCGACAATCGCGCGTTTACAATGGCGACGCTGGCGATGACGCGTGAGGAACGCCATTTGCCCATCAGCGCAGCGGCGCTCTTTGAGATTTTCCCCTTTTGCATTGTGTTTGGGTAAAAATCTACGCGAAATCAATAACGCATTGATTTTGCCAACCTAGAAGTATTTCTGATTTGATTTGTTAGGCCGGATATGGTGATACGCAGCATTGGTAACTCGCTGATGGTCATCTTGGCGGAAATCGTTGGCAAGAAGCTCACCACCTGGTTTGATCTGGTTCGACCGTTGACCGAGTTCAAATTTGAAACGGTAAGCTTACTTGCCTGTCTTAAGACCCCGTTAATCAATGTGCGCATAGATTCTGAATCGTTGCAACAACATCTTTGAGCTGTTGTCCGTCGAGCCGATTCTTGCTGAGAAAGACGAAAACGGCGAGCGAGCTGATGAACTGATGAACGATGATTCGTCTGAAAATGCAGAAGATAAGAATCTACGTCTCAAAGGTAATAACAGGTGATATATGACAAACTTCTCTTCATGGTCCACTTAGGTCAAATGATATACATGGAGAACTGGAAGATGATGATGTACTTGGGCACGCCGGTGATGCCCGACCTCAATTCGCTGATCAACTCCGGCCTGTACATCAACGATCTCTCCATGCACGACTTCAGCCGCGATCTCATGTTGGCCGGCACGCAGCAATCCGTCGAACTCAAGCTGGCACTGGACCAGGAACAACAGAAAAGCAAGAAATTGGAAGAGTCTATGCTTAAACTCGATAAGGAGATGAAGCGTACCGACGAGCTGCTCTATCAGATGATACCGAAACAAGTCGCCGACCGGCTGCGCACCGGCGAGAATCCCATCGACACCTGCGAGGTGCTGCCCCATTCCTACCAAACCCTAACCTTTTGTCTGCTAACCGAACCGTCTCCACTCGCAGATGTTCGACAA
Organism: Myllaena sp. GC000078; assembly: GCA_030264135.1. Classification (NCBI taxonomy): domain Eukaryota; kingdom Metazoa; phylum Arthropoda; class Insecta; order Coleoptera; family Staphylinidae; genus Myllaena; species Myllaena sp. GC000078. The sequence goes on along the minus strand of JARJDR010011346.1, from coordinate 2,581 downwards.
CGTCTCGATCCTCTTCTCGGACGTCGTCACCTTCACGGAAATCTGCAGTCGCATCAGCCCAATGGAGGTCGTCTCAATGCTCAACAGCATGTACTCGGTGTTTGACCATCTGACTGAGATGAATAAAGTGTACAAGGTGGAGACGATCGGCGACGCGTACATGGTGGTGTCGGGGGCGCCTGACAAGACCGACATCCACGCAGAGCGCATCAGTGACTTTGCGCTTGACATGATTGACGCCATCCAGGACCTGAAAGACCCTTCAACCGGTCAGCATCTGCGTATCCGCGTCGGAGTGCACTCGGGCGCCGTCGTCGCCGGCATTGTCGGTCTCAAGATGCCACGCTACTGCCTCTTCGGTGACACAGTCAACACGGCGTCGCGCATGGAGTCGTCCAGCCAACCGATGAAGATACACATCTCCCAGTCGACCAAGGAGCTGCTGACGGCTACCTACCAGACGGAGGAGCGCGGCGAGATCGACGTGAAGGGCAAGGGCACGATGAAGACGTTCTGGCTGGACAATCGCAGCGGCCGGGTGACACTCGACCGCGATATGCTCGCCGCGCTGATGCCCACGCAGACGATGACGATGGCGCCGGAGGTGCCGGATGGGCGCGGCGTGATGAGTTCGGCGGCGTCGCGCCGTCCCGGGAGTGTGTACTCACCCGTCACCTACCAGGATGTGGAGCAGCATGGGAGTGCGAGTAATTCGCCGGTGAAGACGCCGACTGCGTCCGCCAAACAGGGTGGAAAAGGTTCGCTCATGACGTCTTAACGCTAATTGCATCCGCTTGAGTGGTGGTATTTTCCGCAGCGCGTTCGTCGATCGCCTCGGATCCGGCGGACATGTTCGGCGGGCAGGTGACGGAGGACAGCGAGTCGTCGGCGGAGACGAGCTCACCGGTGCCGAGCATCGTCGTCGGGCGCAATCACTACGCGACGGCGCGCGATAGCATCATTGAGCTGGGCAAGCGCTCGGCGGAGCAGCAGACGGCGAAACCGCCGCACTCGCAATCGGATGGCGATCTTATCAACGGTGGCGGGGGTGGAAAACTTGCCGGCAGCCAGAGTGAGCAGTTCGATGGGTCGCATCATCAGTGCTGCTCCAGTTTCGGACAGAAGAATCGATTCAACAGCAACGCGTGCAGCGTGATGTGAGCGCACGCAACAAGTAAGTGTGTGGATGGGATGGATGGGGGTGGGTAGTGCGATGTATGTGAATGCGGGATGAAAGAGTAACATCATATCCGATGCGTGTATCCGATTACCGAGTATAGATGTTTGGCTCGATACCTTCTTTGCAACCAGAGATGCAATTAGATTTCCGGTATGAAATTAAGCAATTCAATAACTTCTTATACTATAATACTCCCAGGTGGTTAGGTGCAATTTGAATCACGCTTGAGAAAGATAAATGAGCAATTCGGAGAGAAATTACTTGTTTCTTAACCAACAACGCCGCAGCAGAATTATGGTCTTTTATTAGTCAATTGATATCGGATATATTGCTGAGGGCCTCCTCCATCGTTCGTTGTCTTTCTCAATTGCCTATTGTCGCTTCTTTTATTGACTAATTCCAATTGTAATTGAATGAAACGCGCTAATAAACGTTTTCGTTTTTATTACATCCGCGAACGCATGAAAGTACTCGGCGGCGTAATTGTAATAATAATAAAATGTGTGATTTTGCAGTCGCAGCCGTTGATATTAATGTCGTAGAGGTGATGAGCAATAATCACATAATACTTAAATGAATGTAGGTATAATTTTGGAATCAGTGTCGTCGGCAGATTTTTTGTTCGAAATCGAGACAACAATAATGCGTTCGCCGCGGCGCGACGCGACGCCGACGGTTCAATGACGACCGCTTTGCTATCGCTATCGGGCGGCGCATAGGTATTTTGAAAGAGCCGCTCATCGTCACCTTGACATCGTGTCGCGCAAGACGAAAAAGTTGAATTCGAACACCGCCTAAACATGAATGAACTCATGGATATTATGATTGGAATTACCAACAAAAAATGGCAATTAATGTTAAACCAATATTAACTAATCGATGGACCAATAATACCCTATTATTATTACATTAACTAATTAAACGTATAAGTAGAATCGAAACAAATCTATATGGCACTAATGATGTAGAAGGTAATAATCAATAAGATAACACTGGTGGCAAATTACTGCAAGTAACTATTTTTACAAAGAAACAGTCACTTCGTTGCGCAAACAAACAAGAAAAAAGAACTTATAAAGAAATGTTAGCTGATAAATAGCGAATTATTAATGAGACACTTAACTCTTATTCAGAAATCAGTGTGAAATTACGAATGTAAGCGCGCTTACAAAATTTATTCACGCCATGCGACGCGAATAACAGGGTTATATATAAATAATAAATTAGCGCGCAAGTAATAAGATGAATTCGATGAACAAAATCAAAGTTTATTAGCGTGCGAGGGCGTATTTTCCGCGTAAAGTCGCGCGTGGGACTTAAGAACAATATTTTGAAGGGACAGGTAGAGCGTGAAGACATAATAAAATCTAAGTATATCAAACTTGTTGCGTACGTACTTAT
>JARJDR010011331.1:0-51269 GCA_030264135.1 Myllaena sp. GC000078 | reverse complement strand
GTTACTTTGTCCAAGCCTTGTCTCAGCGATTCAGAACGCGGACAAACTTCGGACAAGGGGTGTCCACACCATCTCGTTTGTCTTTGTCCTGTCCAAACTCGTTCCTGAACGCCGCCCTGTGATGTGCGCGTTGAATAAATATCGCATGAATCACCGGCGGGTATTTTTAACACAACATTTTTATGCACTTGCCGGCATGAAGAAGTGCGCGAGCTTGTAGAAAACTTTGACTTGCGTGCAGTGTGTGTGTGTGCGACGAGATCCTCCTTGCGCCGACATTCATACATATCACGTATATTATTGTTGCCGCTCGTCCTGGCAACGACAATAATGAAATATGCATATGCGATGCGCATTGGCCACAGTGACCGTGCTGTGCGTCGCCGACCGACGCCAAGATCGCTGCAATCTGATAACGTTTGCGATTGCAACCCGAGACGACCGACGACCGACGACGACTGCTTGCAAACGCCATTGCTTGTTCTCATCGGTCGATTTTCGACGTACTGGGGGCGCATGCTGCAATTAAAATCAGCTGCGATAATTTATTGCGAGAATCAGCACCAAATACCACATTGCCTGCGCCATACTCAAACTGAAAAAGTATAGTTGCAAAGTGTTGTTTTGCATCCCGAGGATAAACTGCGCGTTGCACTGCGAAAATATCCACGCTTTGATGGCAATTAACACGCATATTAATTACGCTTGAAACTAGATGCCGGCGCGAAAAATTTTACGAGCGGCCGTCAACAATAATGCGCTTTAATTAAGTCGTAACCGCGGACGGGGCATAACTAGGCATTTCTTATTCAAAGTCGTCATACGCTTCTTCCTCTTCATCATCACCATCTTCATCATCATTATCATTATACACCGAGTGCGCGGCTTAAGGGCTTTCTAGCGATGGGCAATAAACACCTCTGTCTAGAGTGGAATTATTGTAATTGACTTTCTGCGTGAAAATTTTGCGTTTGTTGCAATCGATGCGCGCGCCGTTAATCGTGCGTTTATTTTAATTGATAGCTATTAACGCCAAACGCCTTCAGAATGATTTTACATGCGTGCCAACCATTAGAATACGTTTTGCCGAGTGACGTTTGGCGAATACTATGCGCGCCGATTTGCCAAAGAAGTCGAGGAGGAAAATGAAGACGATGGACGGACGAAGAAGAAGTGCCGTGCTGTCAGGAGCGCATCTCCTGTAATATTGGCCATTAGGTCGGCGCCGGCGTGGAGATTAAAGGATGGCTCCGACTGGCTCTCCCTTCGTCTATGTTGTTTACGTCTGCATAGTTTGTTAAGGTTTTTTGTTGTGCTGCCTAGCTAGGTGCTGCGGCGCTTGATAAGTTGCTTTTTGTCGAGTTGCCACAGTGAAAAACAAATGGGATTTTAAATACTGCTTTCTTGCGCGCTGCAGCAGCAGCAGCAGCAATGCCTCGCGATGTTTGTAATGTTATAATAGTCATTCCGTCTGACAGCGGGGGGAATCACGGGCGTTGTTGTTGTTGTTGGTTGTTAGAACGTCATGGGGGGCGGTGTTTGCTGTACGAGTTTGAATGATGTCTGTATAAATACATACATGGTGATAATTACCATTTTACTTTAGTTTTAATCCCGTGTATTATTTCTTCAGATTGCATAGTTTTGAATATTTATGCATTGCAACTCGATAACACGTCGCCACGTTTTCAATAAAATTGTTTTTGTCGCATTTTGGTTGGTTGGACGTTTGGCGACTTGCATAATGCATATGTATGACACGACGATGGTGCATGGTTACCTGCCGCATAAATATCATCGTCCATCGTCGTCCATCCTCAGCCACGCACGACGACGTGTGCATGCATGCTTCTTCTTCTCCTGCTGTTGTTGCTGCTGCGACGTTTCAAAGCACTGCACTCAAAAAAGCGCTGTGGCGATTTGCATTCGCGATGTTGACCACACATAAAGACAATTTATTTCGTACGCGCGTACATGCGGTGTGGTATTCATCAGGGGAAACCATCCGATGGACATGTGATATACACTCATGTTTTTCATACCTTACAGTTTTAACTTTTTGTTTGCTTTTTTAGTAAGATTTGATCGATTTTTAAATTTATTGGTCTTGTATAAGTACATATTTGATATAATCTTAAAATATTGGCCGATTAACTTTATTCGGCAACTTAATTGAGATTGATCGCAGCGAAAATCACTCAATAACACACGCGTTTAACTCTTTCCTTCTTCTGGTTTTATTTTCTGGTTGGTTTTTATGGCTCCTTCATGCAGCGTATCTCATTCGATTTGCGTACACGCAGGGTGGGCTCCGTCTTAATATTATGACGCTGATTATATGGCTGCGGTTTGATTGAAATCGCCAAAAATTATGAGCAACATAAATCAAAACAAAATAAATTAGCCGGACAATAATAAATAATAAAATGCAATAATATCGGAAATTGCTTTGCATTGAAATTGAATGGGATTCAATTTGTCGCGGTCTCACCATTTCCAAGGCATGCACTCATCCGTGTGATCCGTGTGATGTATTTGCAATTTTCGAGTTTTTTTCTTTGCATGCCTGCACTCGATATCATCGTATTGAATTACTCGCAACGTGTAAGATGAATGCCACATTCGTATGCAGTGCGGTGCACATTTGTAGTACCCTTTAACTTAAACAATAATTTATGTTCTGTGCATTCCTGCATTTCAACTGCGCAGCATTGGCTTTCCATGCGCAGTGTTGCCTGTCGTTTGGTTGCGCTCGTAAATAAATAAGCTAATACCGATTGCGCTGGGTTGGGGAGGAAATAAGGCGGCAGGCTAATGACGAAATGCGCGGATTCCTGTGGCTATTTTATTGTGCAAGGCACAATGGCCGGGAAGCACCGCGTGCGTACGCGTATACGAGTTAAACGCTTAATAAATGTTCACATGCGAGCAGTAAAAATGGTTTTGATGTGCGTAGGTGAAGAATTGCGTTTTATAATTGAAATTATGGAAAACGACGGTATTAATAAATTTATGATTTATGACGAATGCTCGATAATTGCTTGGTCGGTAGTTGGTTTAAAAATAATCACATCTGCTTAATAATAATAAATTTTGAGCGATGGAAAATGTGGAAGGTGAGGCATTTTCCATTACATCCGTGACGATTGTGGTAGAATGGTTGCAATTCGACATGCGGTGCGTACGCATGTCGCTGAGTAGACATGCACAGATATCGCACAGCGTCGTTAACGAATAAGATGTGCACGGGTCAGATAATTAAAATTAAAACCAAGACTTTCCAAACGGCGCTCGTTAAACAGCACCCAACCTCGCTGGCGCTCATAATAGTTACTTCCTCCTATTAATTTGTCTTCTCTGCATTTCATTTAGATATGATGCATTTTCATATCTAACTGGCATTAAATAATTACTGTTGAAATAATAACGTTTTAGCTTAATTATTTTGTATTATAATTGCCTTAGAAGAACAACTAAATGATGCATGCGCCAAGGGTGAGTTTTCATGTAAATTACTGTTGACTTTGATTTTCATTGCGTTTCGTGTCATGCAAGGCAACAATATATCTCAGTTTGAAAGTTGAAATACAAGTTTCATATCGACGCAGCAGTAATTTCTGCGAATTGTTTAATTTTCGTGAACGTGGACTGCTGCAGCACACGCACTCGGTTAGCGACATTTTTCTTGGTTGCTTCTCATTCGCTTTGTTGCCGCCGACCGGTTAATTGCCGTTTGCAAAATGCGAGATGATTCGATTGCTATTGAAGAGGAGTTGATGACATAAATATTTCTGCGAGAGAAACTGTTTCGTGTCTTACTTTTTCTTTACGCGAATATCTAATCATTTGCGCAGCATCAGCGTTGTTTTGTTTAAAGGCAGCTTAAAAAGCGAGAAGTATATCGTTTTGACTGACCACCTAATTTGCGAAATACTTCCGAATAGTAAGATGATCGCCGAGAATAGATTATAATCCGATTTATTTAAGACGAGTTGATTCGAGTATAATTTCGAGATTGCTTGGAAATGCTAACTACTTCCTGATTCACATAATTCCACGGTTAATCAGTCCTAGAATTCACATGGTGTGTTTGGATGCGTATGGAACTAAATTTAAATCAAATCAAATTTGAGATGCTTCATGCATCTGGGACTGGGATTTAGATAAGCTGTTAAGCGACTGAAAGTGATTTTGTTTTTCGTTTACACGCTGCGCTTTTAGTGGAGGGATTAACTTTCCACGTTTATTAATATTATTAATGTTTGCCCAGAAAACATTATTATTTCGTTGGAAAACATAAAATCTAAATCGAAAGTTAACACACATTCTAAAATACAATTATTTCATTAGATTGTCTTGAAATCATGTGAATGAACTTCTAATTGTCCTTTTACGCACAATCACACAAACAATGCATTTTGCGTTGAGCTATGAAAAATTTGAAATTTACGATTTCCTCGTCGAGTGATAGCTCACAGTTCGACTTAGACATAGTACGACATGCGTCCGGATGACGTGCAAGGAATAGTCGCAGGCTGCTTCGCGATCTATATTTGGTAAGGAATTCTCTGCTTCGCACCGAGCGCCACGCACAAACGCATCGAGTAAAAAGTGCTGGGTGCTGTCCGTCCACTCCATGCATCGTCTCTCTTGTATGTTTGTTGTCTGCGCCATTTTTAGGAGATATTAAAAACCGAAACCACACACATGACAGCGCTTAAACATTTACTGCACCAGCAACAAATCAACATCAGCACATGAATATCGACTATTTTAACGAGGCGGCCCATTCGAAGAAACCGTACCGATTTCATTGCATTGCGTCCATTAGCAGCTTCCTTCTTTTTGGCCTGACTGCTTATCGCCTTTGCTTTTATCAGCATCGCATTTCGTAATCCACGTACTAGTATTAAATTACGATCGCACATGCTATTTCTCGATTTTGGTGCTCTGTTCAGTATGCGTATTATCATCAGCGATTGGGAACGAATGCATGAATGAATGAAATGTGCGATTGGGTAATGTTTGATGTCTTGTTTGCGTGGGACGGTCGTGTTTCACCTACTCTGGCTTGACGTGCGTCGGTTATTTGGTGTTACAAAATCGATGACCATAATAATAATATTTAGTCTACACCTCGTTGCAGTCAATCTTCTCACTTGCATATATAAAATTATATTATCGGCAGGCCTTTTATTGCTTTTGAACAGCCCGTAAGACCTTATTCATCGACTACATATTGATAAGTGTCTGCTGTGCATGCGGTGGTACTAATTATAATCCCCGTTTTTTTATTCTCTTCATCTCTTTGCAGCTCGGCTACGTTTATCCGAGTGCGGTTGATTTGTGTACTTTTGATTGTAATTATCACTATGCATGCGGTGCGCACGACGCAGCAGTTCGCACGCCCGCCTTCTCCTGCTTTCGTTCGCATTGGCACATTTCTATCTTTAGTAATGCGAAGGTCACTTTTGTTCAACGCGCGGCCCGCCACACATATACATATAGCGTATATCAAAGCGTAAAATGCATAATTCCAGTGTATTACGATGCACTTATATGCATATATGCCATTCAATATTCCGTATCATAACGCCTGTCGTCTTGGCGCTGGAGCGTTCTCTGCGAGAGGTTAATGATATTTATTTCTTTGCACCGCGCCGAGTCGGCTTTCGATTAATAACCATTGGACGCATTCTGATACGGAATGTTTACCATAAAAATCGCCCATTGAATAATGAATGGAGCTGACATCGCTCGCATCGACGGCTTGATTGGCGGTTGAGGCTGATGACAACACTGCTTGAGTTGCTTTAACGATTATGATTTTATTTTAATATTGCTTACAGTCTGCATTATTAAGGTATGAAAAAATCATTAAGATCAAGTGTGGAATACATTGAGAACGAAAGAATAACATTTGGTTGAGGTTCAATTACAATACATAATTACAGCGACAAATCAATTGTATTAAATTACTTGTGGTTGCATTCAAAAGCTGTAAAGTGCTCACATTGTACTAGGCTACATAATGACGAAATGTTCATTCTTCACTCATTCACTAGGATCTACTGTTTTATTTTTTAATTCTCGGTTTAAAGTCTACTTGTGACGACGTTCGACAATTTGTTCAATTAATCTAGTAGTTTGTCAGTTCGTGCGGCCATTCGTTTCATACGCATGGAAATATAATTAATTGGGTAGCATTCACTCACTTACAGCGCTTCTATAAAATATCTAATTGTTATCGCGGTCGTAAATAAGTAATTGTAATCAATCTCCACTGTTGCCGGCGTGGACTCTCGCGACGATGATAGATCGAAGAGTTGAATTTATTTTCTTCTTGTTTTTTCATTTTTTCTCTCTCCGCAACGTGATAACATGTTTCATAGATTGTATGATGTTCCTATTACTATTATTATCGCACGAATAGGAATAGAATTTGAAGTAGTAGTAACTGTCGGCATAATAAGTGGATAAATTTAATAGTTAAACCATTAACACACGCGGATTCCAAATGGCTAATCGCAGTGCGGATTTATTCGATTTATTATTATTCATTTTACAGCCAGCTCCTTTCATCCTCCTCCTCCTCCTCCTCTTCTTGTGGCGGTTGCTACTTCTTCCTCCTTGTCCGAACAGCGTGCGGCGAAAATTATCCCGCATTCATAAAATTACAATATCACTGCGCGCACGGCGCAGATGAATAAATTACGCCATGAGCTTGAGCCTGACTTTTGTCGTTGGCGCACACGTTCACAGATTACTGGCATTATTATGCATCCTCCCGTCCATATGACCGTTCGCATATCATCTGTATCTCAACTGCGTTGCGTTACGTTGCATGCGTGCAGTGCTTAATTATTCGCTCGTTGCGAATATAATAATCAGATGCGCTGATGTTCGTTCATTCTACTTGATGATCATCATCGCGTTGATGATGTTCGTTACCAACGATCCGTTGGGATTATTAAGTGATGTTTAAGTTAAGCTTTGTCGCATCGTTTCTTCATTCCATGAAGTGGTCGAAAGGATGATGCGCTGGTAATCTTAACGTCTTTTGCTTTTTAATTTGTCGCATGTTTTTCTTCTACATGAGTACACTGACAACAATTTTTAATCAATAGTTAAATAATTCATTTTTTAAATAAGGTATGAATATATTTGCATTTTGTTTGATTGGGACTTTCGTTTTCATGAATCAAGTATCGATGTTTGCCATTTTTGAAGCTCTAATCAGCGTGATACCTGTGCGCAAATGTCAGTCAGTCAAACATCGACATTTCATGCAACAATAACCGCAACCAAATAGTGCGAGCATTAATTCGAATTATGTTTATAGCCCAAGCGTTTAACGAAATTTGTATTGCTTCGAAATATACAAAGTTATACAACTATGGATTGTATTTCGATTACGACGTGTACAAAATACACATGCATTGTTGCTGATAATATTTAGAAATATCAATTTTACGCTGTTCACCTTTCCAAATATAAATGTTTCATTGATTGCACATTCAACATGCCTTCTACATTGAATGCGTCCAATAACACATTCATGATATTTACGTTATTATATAATAAGATGAATTAAGCGACATGTCAGTCTAAAAACTTTCTTCTGCGCGCGTGAAATAGTTACAGTCAATCAGCAAATAGATTGATGAAATTAATTTGAGCACAACCTCGAAACATAAAACGTTTGCTCGAAATTAATATAATTTTAATAAGAGTCTATAATTTAAACTAATTGAACGATGTGTAATATAAACATGCGGAATAGTTAATTGCTCTCTAGCCGAAGTACTCGTAAAAGAAATGTAACGATTGATGAACTAAATAAATAAATTGAAAAACGTTCCAAGTCGAGTCTAAGATCTCATTCGAAGCGCTTCTTATTTGCTTTTCGTCTTACGCGAGATAATCATGCTGTGGTTACATTTACGCATGGCGCGAAATAGCGGCAGGCAAAAAATCATCATGTTGAATGCGCAGAAATTAAGTCGCGAGTAATACACTACTTACCTCGACATATTATATCGATCGAAGGAGAGAAGGCGTGAGACGTGAGATGCGCTGCTGCCGAAGATGATGATAGTAATAATGAAGAGAAACGATGATCGTTGATGTATGCGTGTGTAAGGCGCAGCAGTTTAATGAATGAAGGATGAATGAGTTTTAGTAAGTATAATAATTTCGCGGGCGCGACTGAAACAAAATGAGAAAGATACAAATGAACACGTATGAGAATGTGTCGATGACCACTTTCTTTTGTGTTACAGATTTTATTTAGTTTTTTTTTGGGGGCTTTTGCAAGTTGCTCATTGGAAACCGTGACGGATTGCATCCGCGCAAATTTTTGCTTATGACATGATACATTTTAAATTCAAGTTTAGTTGATTAACTAAGAAGCGATTTAATTATTTCAATATAGGTTTATAAATATTAAATATAAATCACAAGCACTTTCTTAGCTCACCGTTCTTAATATGAATCCCACATTGCACCATTAATAATAGTGGCGGTGCAAAGACAAGATAATGATAGCAACAACATACAATTCACGGATATCAATCGCCGCATGTGTGTGCGTACAGTTAGCTCCGATTGCATTCTTATTGGCGCGCAGCGATTCTCATCCAGCTTGCGTGCGTGTCATTGCCTCCGCAATTCATTTGTATAAATAAACAAGCGTGTATGCATGCCTGTACCAACATAAAATCACTTAGCGTATGATTACCATTTCATTTTTATCAACTTGGTGCTCGGTGTTTCACGCTTTGTATGCGCAAGTGTAATTTATTAAACGAAATATTGGCACTAATAGCCCGACATTATCGATAAACATTTCCGTTTGCGCTGCACGTAGCCGACACTATTTCTCTATCAACTATGTATTTCAATCTTTGCGTCGATATAAAATGAGTACTATTTCGTACGGATGCATGATTATTATTATTGCATATCTAACGCGCTGTGGAATTTATTCTTTGATTGCACTATCCTAGCTGTTATTGTCGTTGCCTTCTATCTTTTAATATATAAAGTATGGATTCCAGATTTCGATAGTGAATTAACGGTTGAAATTCTCCTTTAATTTACCAGTTATAGCAAAATATGTGTGTATGTTTTTTATGAATGAAATCGACTTCTACACACTTAGTGAGTGTTTGATGCGCCTGCGAGCAGAAAACTAAAGATGTAATTGGGTTATTATGTGATTGGATTCGCATCCAACCTAGCTGGCCGCTATGGCTGACGGCAAAAGCGCAATTGATGCGAAGGCATTAAGCCGAGCATAAAACACCTCTGCAATAAACATGCTAAGCGCCTGCATGCGTTACTTAATGATCTAACTTCACCTCTAAAGTCAAAGCGGTTACCATGTGCGTTTCAATCAATAAATTTGCGTTTTGAATATAGTGCGATTTAATTACATACTTACAAATCGTCATAGTAACCGCCAATGGGTGCATATTAAAACGTCGATTTATTTCATTCGGTATGTATTTTCTTCCAAATCAAACTCCAAATTGAAACAGCAACGTTTAAAGTGTACAAGTGAACTGGGCAGCCGCAGTCAAGTCGGTGAGTGATCCTAATTCGACGTGCGCGAGATTCATTTCGACTTTCTCCGTTTTTCCTGTCGCTTGGAAATGCGCTAAGGGCACGAATGAACATTCTTCGTCTGGCCGATGCTTGCGATAAATAAACATATCGACATTGGTCGTGTGTGTATGGTGCATTTAACGCGAATTATTATAGGTGCGCGGTGTAAATTTCAAATCCCGGAAAAAAGAGTGCGCAACGCACGTTTGATGCGGGCAGCTGCTTTTAGGCGAGAGTGCTAGGCTAGGCTGCACGATAGTGAAGGCAAGAGGATTTAATTTAATGCACGCCGAAGGTTTGTTTATATCGACCCGTTCGCAATGCAAGTTTTGTTTCAATTCTAAACGATATCGTATGAGAGTAAATTTGAAAAGTTTCTAAATCACAATCATGATGATCGATAGGATGATGTGTTAGACTAAATTTTATAAATAATTGTGTGGAGGAGTATCGTTTCTGTTTCTTCCCGGGGTTTTCCCCGGTACGTGTTGCTAATGTGTTCTCACGCGGAGGCAATTATACTAATTAGGAAATGTTCGTTTAATATGCAGTTATTCGAGTTATGCCCCACCAAAAATAGTAAAACAATGAAATCATAAAATTATTCTCTTAGGAACGGCTCGGGCGGGCGGGCGTAGCACATTGGGAGATGATGGGAGAAAAGACGAGAAGCGAAAATTACACTTCTGTGTTTCATCTTGTAATTCTCCTCGATGCACTTTGAAGAAGCAAGAAGGGGGAAGATGAGGAGGAGGGCAAAGTTATGAATTTCACTGCAGGTCTTCCTGATTCCATCAACATAAACTAATGATATCCTAAGATGTAACTATCGCGTTGGCAACACTCAACGTCGTTTGTTTTCTTCGTCTTCAGGCTCCTCGGCATTGCGCGTGTCGTTTAGTATTAAAGGCAAATCGTGGAAAAATCCGCGTATGACATGGAGGCGGCGTGGAATCCGGCAGGCTGCAGGCGATGACAACTCTTTGCGTTTGCGTTTCCATCGTAAACTGATTACGATTTTCTTGTGGATACTAAAGTCCTCGCATCAAATATTTACTCATTTTTTTTGTTTTATTTACTCGCACTATTGTATATAATGTGATTAGTGATAATAATTAGACTTGGTCCCAGAAAATTCAAAGTTAATTTAACACATTGATTTATAAGGATAATTACTTTCGGTGCGTACATAGTAGACTCCAGTCGCTACGCCATCATAATTATCCCCATATATTGTCATATTTTCACATGAATTAGGTGACTTCGATGCGCGAATATCACTGTTACTGATTGAATTTAGATACAACACTGCTGCATAATAATGATTACAAATAGCTGGAAAAAACAATAAAATTATTTAAACATTAATATTACGCAGGTACGAGTACATACTTATGATATAAGGACCAATATAACTATAATGCTCGTAATCCTGGCAAACGGGCTGTTTTTCGGCACCATTCACAATAAAATCCACGCTGCCGATAATGCCATTGAACCCGAAGAACACCGCATCCGTATGGGTCACGTCCACGATGTCCGCATCACTACTACGCAGCGTGTAGGGATTCTCCAATTCGCCCAACAATCTTCCGAAAAGTGGGCCGGCCGCATCCAATGCCGTAATCCTTCCCAAGGACACGTTCTTGTTTCCTTCGCTTCCTGTCTCCCTTCGAATAAATTTCCCTGCATAGCCAGCGATGTGCGCACCCAATGACATCGCGACAATATGCACGCGCTGCATATCTGCATCGAATCTGTCGCGTAAATAGAGTATAAATCGTGCCAAATCCATGCCGATGTCGGCGATCCCTCCATAGGCCAGCAGCAAATAGTTGTAGGACATTGGGTATGCACTCCAGTCTACATAGATTACGTTGCACTCGGTGCGTTGCGAGTACGCGTCCGCAATATTCGTGGAGAAAGTGTCACATTGACGCCACCCAACCAGCCGTGGATGATGAAAGTTAGCGGTTGGTCCACGTTGATTTCGTACAGATTCGACCATGTCATTGATGATGTATTATTAGTCGAGTTGGATGGATTATCGGATTGTAAAACCAATGGGATTCGGGCAGCATTTTTAAAGAGGAATAATTTCAGTGCGGATTGCTTATTGTTAGCACTCTCCGCTGTTAGAATCATTGAAATCACTAAAATGCAATTTGAACTCAAATCATGTTAATTACAGATCACCTTTACCTGTTTGCACAAATATTGCGCAAATAATTGCAGCGCTAAAACGAGGTGACATATTTGTAATGGGAATTGCAATCGCACTGAATTGTTTTTTGGTCGTAAACTTACATATGAAATGCAATTAGCGTTGTAATCAATTATCAACAATTTCTTTACAACTCGTAAAAGATAAATTAGTATCGCACAATATATGAATTGAGGGCATTTAAATTCGTAAATGTGGAATTTAATAATTTATATTTATATTATATTTATGAATAGGTATTTCATACACATTTGTTTTTAAATATATTCTTATTATAATTTAGAAGTAAACCTATAATTTTCCTAAAACTAAATAACTTTTATTAATTGTTTCAGGTAAGCTGTACCACAATATCTCATCGAGAACATAGATTAAGCTGATTGAAAACACCGGAGGTAAACAGAATTCATTCATAACACAAATGCTTTGGACACTACATCTGCATCTCTCCGCATGCGTTAAAACCTATAACGACATGCGTATAACAAGCGCACTAACATGCACCGGGTGTGCCCGCACCCGTCTGCGCATTCCCTTCGCATTGATATTTTATGTTATACATAATTTTACACATCTAAACGCATCAGAAGACGCGTTGCGTAATAAATGCTTCGCGGTTCGGGGCGTTAGGTGTATGTAACAAGGTTCGCGCGTCCTGTACTAATAAATATCGAGATCATGAATATTTATTTATATTTATGACGCGCCTATCTATACATACCTATCCCCGTGTGCAATTCATGCACGATAGCGAAATGCGCGGCGAAAAGACGTTTTACGGCGTGTTTCAATTAGCTCGCTCCCTCGCGAACTCGCGCACTAGCGCTGATCCCATTGCATCACGCCGGCACTCGATGGAATGTAAAATATCTGGATGATTCCTCGTTTTTTCCCCCGTCTGATATTTTATGACTTGTATAATTTACACTATCATATCGCTATATGGTTATAAGGTAGTTTTGTCAATTTCTCTTCAATTTCTTCAGTTACCTGCTTTAATGCCATTAATTTTATAGTGTGTAAAATAGTTATTTAAATCTAATCAAATTACGTTCAACGTTCGCCACGCTGCGCACTGCTGGCGCAATTAAGTGCTCACCATTCAGACTTTGCATTCTTTTTATAGCTCTTTTACACACACACACTCTTTTCCGCTTATTTCGCAACGCTAGTTGTTGGGTCGCGTTGTCGTTTGCATGCATGTGCTTTATACGATCGCGTTCGCAAACGAAGGTGTCGCATAAGTTGTCGTGCGACTTTTATCGGCCTTTGTGGCCGGTGCGCGCTCCTTTTCCGCATCGCGCAACCGCCACCGCCGCCGTCCATGTTCGTCGTTGCAGCTTAATTAGTGGCGGTCGTCGGGCTGGTTGGCGGTGCGCGCAATCCGCTTAATGAACGTCGCGCCTTTTCGCCGCGAACGAAACGGAACGAACGCACTCGTAAATTTCGCGAATGCAAGTAACATTGCAGTTTCTAAATACTGCGCGCACACGATCGACGGAGCTGCATGGCTGTTTGGCGAAACGTTGATGGTGAAGGAAATTGGAGTGAGATACGCATGCAAATAATGCCCCGGAACACAATCGAAACAGAGTCGAATTTGGGCCCGTTGTCCATTATATTTGGAGACATGTTTCAATAGATACCTAATTGGATTCGTCATTAATTCGTTTTGAAAATAGAATAATTAATTACTTCATTCTACTCTGGTATTAGATTTTTGATAACAGTAAGCCCTTGGCTATTATTTTATCCTAGATTATTAATATTATTAATAATTCATCAAAGATACATTCTTCGAATCATATTTGATAATTTGATGATAATTTATGCAAAGTGCTAGCGCTATTGGCCGAATTGCATTCCGGTGCTTCATTCAATCACGCGGCCTTTTTATTAATAAACCCTCTGTCGAAAATGACATCGGCGTTCCATTCACCGATCGATTTCTGGGAAGTTTATCGAATGGATGTTATAAATCATGCGGCTAGGAAGAATGCATAAAAAGACCAAAAGAAAATGAAATCAATGAATAATGAGCGGTGCGGAGACACATGGTCGCGTCGCATGTCAATCAGTTGTCGATGTGGTCGGTCATTGTCGGTCGCCGCGCAGAGAATAATGAGCCTGTTGCGCCTGCGAAATGTGTACGCGCTCACATAAATCGTCGAAATCGAAAAGCTTTAAACTGATTTCAACCGAGGCGTGCGTGCGCCTCAAAGAAAGTGGCGTTGATGACAGTTATTATTATACGAGCGTTACCAACAATGCTTAACGCCCTATGCCCATTTGATTCATTATTCACATTTCGGTTTTCTGCGATTCGTTAGGTATAAATTTTAATTTAATTTATTTGCCGTTTTGCCTTCACCGACAATTTCACCGTCGTTAAACGTCCGTTGCGTTGCATTTGGCGTAGATAACGCGCGCACTTAATTGTTTGCATATATAAATCTTTGGCTGATTGTTGGCGATGTCATCATTAAACTTTTGCGCTGACATTCGCATAATTTACGAACGAGATGTGCGTGTGCCTTGCGAACGCGTCTGCTTATGCATAGATAGTGATAGCCGTCCGGTATTTAATTATTATTTACTCTAGTACATTTAATACACGTTAAAGTTGGTCTATGCATGGTATGAACTTATATGAATATATGGTATGCATAAATATAATATGTATACTCGTGTCGGCCGACCGGGGTCACTTTTTTTCGCGCGCGCAGTGTAATTGAAATGCATGAACGTTTAAAGGTTTAATTGTCAATAAATTTTACGCTCTGACATAAATCCGATGATATCCTTGAAGTGTCCAATGTTCAAGCGTCTGCAAGTGGGAAAAGTACGAGTTCTCGCACAAATTATCTTAACATTAATGGGGTCTTTTTCCGAACATTTTTCATGCCCTACCCACCCACTCAAATGAATATTATTTTGTTGCAAAAACATTGCTATGCCAAAGGGAGTGTTATTGGTGATGCAGTAGAACAATTATAACTTTCTTTGTGGTTTTTTATGTGACATTTAAGCGACAACTCACGAAGCAGATATATTCGCAGGGGTCTTATATTTCCAGCAACATGCTCAATCAATTAATTATAGCGCTAACATATTGATTTTATATACTTACACCGACCGATTAAATCTATTAGCTTGTATTGTTCGTATATAAAAATTCACCACAATTAAATAAATGATTTGAATGTCGGCGCTCGAATTCGAAGCATTTTATTTCGCCACTTTGCTATTGTAAAACTAACAAACGCCGCAGCGACGCTGCTGTTAATTTCGAACTCTCTCGACGCTGCGCGTGATCGCGCGATCGTTTTCATAGCAATAAATTATTTATCTTTATTATCATTGTTATATTCCATTCCTGCGCGCGCGTTAAAGTTTAAGTTTAGTCCCGCGCCTACGCATTGCGACCAGTGAAACGTTTAAGTGAATAGGTATCCCATACACTTTCACGCCGATTTTTTTCTAATTAAATTATGCATTAAATTAATCGATCGCACCACTGTAATTTTACTAACGGTTCATCGTAATTTTTTGACAATTCCGAAAAGTGGTTGTGTAATTTCGAAAGAAATTTCGCGGGCAAATCGATCCGAAATCGACGAAAATCAATTTGAACGCTAGCGGTGTGCATGGATTTATGATGCCGTTTATCGTAATTATCAATTATGCGCGACGTTGCGGTGCGTTACGCAAAAATACACGCGTATGTGCTGGGCTCTTGATTTATGACAGGTGTTGCGCCGTTGTTCGTTACTTCGTTCGCTGTGAGCAGCTCGCATCGTTTTGTAATCAATAGATAGATCGATGGATGGGATGGGATGGCTACGACGCAAGATTACGCATGCACGTACGCATGTATGCAGGCATAATCCACAGAATATGAATAAATAATATCTTTCCTACGTGTTGCAATAGATTGCCTGTAGGTTGGTTTTCTTAGTCAGGATTTTCGGCTGTGAATGTTTGAAGAAAGTTTCTGACTTTTTCAAAATTATTGTACAAATAACGCAATACTATTAGCTAATATTTCCTTTGCCATCAATGGTTATTCCATGAATTATCTAATCACTAAATTTAGTTCTTATTTGAGTACATTATTATGGTAAATTTCATTGTTTATGTTATATTCTAATTGGGATTCATTCAGACGGCAGTGATTGAAGTCCTCGCGCATAATGTATGTCGTTAACAATTGCCATTAATCATCGCTAGCAGTTTATCAACAATTCGAACTAGCGCAACATATTTGACACTTCGCATGCACATAATGTTCCAGAAAATAATAATATCCACTTGTGTACTACCGAGTATTTAGATATATGAAGCCGTTAACAAATATGTCGTGATTAAATCTTCGGCGGTTTGTTCATTGCCCGCGAATACGATATATAATATGTGTTTACGGTAGGCGCTTCACGATAGCACGCCGCGCCGGTGTTAAAATGGGTTAAAGTCATTAGTTTCGTACGAATTTTAACGTAGAAAGTAGCTGCACGTTGTATTTGCCTTTATTTGGAGATCTAGAAATCAACAATAAGATCAAACCTTATAATACACTACGATCCAGTATGAAACTTTGGTTGTGACCTTAAAATCCCTCACACACTAATTGTTTTCGCTCGAAATCGAATACTCAATGGCGATAATTTTTTTTTCTATCAAATTGCAGTTTGCTTTCAGACGAAGTGATAGAAGTAGGTATGTAAAATGTGGCGATTAGATTGCCCCCGGAAATGCCATTTACCGTTCGTCGTAGGCTGTCGGGAGCGACGTGTGCTTATCCATTGCGCTTTGCTTCTTCGCCTTTTGACGCGCGTCGAACGTCAGTCAAGTCATTCATGGCGATACATGCATGCTAAAGTTCATGTCGCGCGTGCACGCCTTCGTGCGTCTTCCGTCGCTACGCATTCATAGTCCCGTGTGTGGACAAACACAAGACAAATCAATGTCTCATATTGTATTCAGTTATGCGCCGATATGAATCTCCATCGCACTGCAATTGTGGGAATTTTTCAATCGCGGAACAAGTAGTCACTGCTTCTATTTCTCAGTGCTAATCAGTTTTATTGGATTGAAAGATGTCCAAAAGTACCTTCCTTATATTTGTATGGATGAAAGCTGGAATTTGTCGACTTGAAATTAATTAAGTCCGCAAAAGAAGAGGAGTTTCAATTTAACTGCCATCGGACAATCGACACATAGTCAAATTGCTGCATTTATTTATTTCGGGAACATTGCCGGCATTCTTAAGTAAGATCCATTTAGTAACAAACAATTAACATAAACATCCATAGTGGTCGGTTCTCTCTCATAATGGGTTGTAAACTTTTTGTGCATCCAGCTATATTCATCATTGTGTTGAATTCGTACCTACAATCATTTTTACGCGTCTGGCTGAGATTTACGATGATATGCAAAAGCGTTGATTGCAAATCACAATTGCACCTTAGCATTTCCTATGTCCCTCCCATCCTTCGTTCGTCTTTATATTATCACTGATAGCGGAGATAGACGTAAATGTGCAAATAATAAACGCGCCGGACGTTTTTGCTGTCGACACTTGACGCATTTCCTTTTGCATCCGTGGCGCGGCGTACACACCACATTCAGCATTTCGTTTTATAGTCGCCAGTATTTATTTCCACATTGATTCCAATTTCCAATGCATTGTGGTTGCGTATGACGCACGTACTGGAATTTCACTTATTGACGGCCGTTTTGTGCCGTTAAATATTTCACTTTCGATCTCAATTATTATTATATCTTATACATACCACAGTTTTTCTAATGCTAATAGATGCTTAGCAATGCTTTAAACGTCAAGTTGTATAACTGGTTCGATAAATTATAAATAAATAAATATAATTCAGTTGCAGATGAAGGCAAAAGCATTCAATAAATCAAACGAAAATCATTTCCCTTGGCAACTTGTTGCGCCAATGTGAGAATAACTGTCATTTGAAATTTAAATAAATAAATGCAAATGTTATTGAAATTATGAGTCCGCATATAATCGGCAGGATGTAAATGAAATAATAATATCCACCGTAAGTAAGTGTGAAGAAGATTAATTCTAATCTGATTAACGCACAAAAACAAATTCCGATTACAAGCGTTTCAAGCTTTCATGAATTTATTCATTCGTAATGTAATCGATTCGAACGAATGAAGAGAAATAAATCAAACAAGCTGGACGTGAGTAGTGCAGAGTGAAATCTATCACACAGTAGTTTGTACAAATATCTTTGGGAGGGAGACCCTAACTACTCGCTTAACTCCGTTAAAGTTGAAAAAATAAACACACAGTCAAATTACTGGGCGATTAGAGAAAATAATAATCGAGCAGTGCGTGGAAGTAATTTCGAGAGTTTGTTTGTTACACGCGTGGATTTTCTCACGCGATGTCCCGCGCTCACATTGAACTTTGATTTCAACTATGATTCCATATAAATATAATGATTAATTTCGAATTACGGTTGCCGTTGTTGATACGTGTGTCCGAATGTCTCAATTGACGTAGTGCTGATGTTTTATGAACAAGGTTAAATATTACAAATTAATGTGCTCCGCGTGAGGAATTTGTGATGAAAGTAGAAATTTCCTTGTTGATTTTTCGCTTCATTACTCTATTAGTGTAAAATCCTAATCGATTCATTAATTTTTATAAATTCTTAACTTTCGACAGCTTTTTGTGCTAACGTCACATTTTATTAATTTATTGAATATTTCTCACGTTACGTGTATTAATTTATTATGATGTTAACACACGCCATAATATGAATGCGGATTGCGCGAAATATAAATCAGATTCGCCCACGATCGATTCTGGATGGCATTTGCGCGTAGGTAAATTACGATTTCCTGCGCCTTATCATCAGGTGGTCAGCGCACGCCAAGTGCACTAATCATTTCATGATTAATCACTTTTCATTTCATCATTTCGCTTCTTCGCCTCCTTCTTCTTCTTGTTCATCATCTTATGTTCATGTTCTTTGTTTGAATGAAGTACATTTATTAATAATTTGCTTTTATTTTCACTAATTGCTTTCGCGTTTCCTTTCGGCGCACCGCTACGCATACGTCCGTGCCCGTGTGTGATTTGTGCGTCCGCCCCGTTGTCCCGCTGCGCCGATCATGACAATTAGTGGGCGCGCGCGCTCAAAACACAAATGACTAACGACCGAAATACATCTAAACCGCTTTGCGTCTTCACGGCCAACTGCAAGATTGTGCGTTCATTTAATGTTTAATGTATTTAAAGTATGCCCCGATCAAGCATATAATTCATTAGGATTTTGTTTAAAATCCCGCACAATGTGCGGAGGAGTGCGCGCATGCATAAAAGGAAGAAAGTACAAAATGAAAATGAAAATCGATCGAGACCTACTTGCGCATCCTGGCCGCGTGCCGAATGCTGTAAACGCATTTTTCGTGACGCGCCCGCGGTGGAAACGAAAACAAAAGTCTTTGAAAAGTGCGCGCGCTCGCGCGGTTCGATTGCGCATGTGAAAAATGAGCGCGATGCGCGCAAATAACAATAACAAAAGCGAAAGGCAAGGAAAATCGGTCGACCGGTCGGTCGGTTACTTATCTATTTATTAATAATAGTCGAAGCACTCTTCGACGCATCCAACATGCACACGTGTCCGTTGCCGTGCAAATGAAATGAATTATTGCTATAGAGTTATTTTTGAATACAATATACGCAAAACAATAGATTTTTCCTTCATCGACAATGGATTTGTTGTTTGGAATATTTAATTTCTCTTTCGTTTTTTCTTTCATTTTGATTGCAGTATAAGTACCAACTTATCGATGTTGTTAATTGAATAGAAGATAATGCCCATGTACCTACTCTCATCTGCTGGGCAAATGCCAAATTTGTTAAGCGTTAGTAATAATAGGCGGAACCTAACTTTCTTTTTCATCGCGCTCTGTTCTCAACGCTTCTCGCGCTGCCAAAGTCGCTGTGGCGGCGCCGGTGACATTGAAACCTAATTTCTGTTGTCCTAAACTCGATGTTAATGAAGTCCATGCCTTTACAATGTTCTTTATGACCTTTCTTCTAAATTATTGTTATTTTAAGCAACTCATACAACGTTCCAATTAAATATTAATTGATTCCTGTAACAGGAATGCCGATTCATTAATTGAATTATTGCAAGATTTATGACGGTCATATAAATTTACTAACCAACTTTCAGTTGCGATCTATATATCGATGTTATTGATTTGAAGATTGTTTTATAAATATGGCTGGTTTGTTGCAATAGGCAATGCATTTTTCAATCAGTGATGCGGATGCTTTACGAAATTAGTCAATTATCGCCGTAAAAGGTTCGATCGCAACTTAATTTGACGCCAAGCGCCCATCATCTCTCATCCAAGGATGTCAAAATCTCCGGTGCATCCCACACGTGGATGCAATTCATTCATATCTTTGCTGCAGCAAAATGGTTGCTCTTCTCAATCGCCCATTCCAATTCGGTTGAGCTGATTACGAAATTACAACACAACAATCGACGCCGCACCGCGTTTGACGGTCGACGGTCTCGAGTTCCGCTAAATCCGACTTGGAACTTTAAAGGTTGATGAAGGATCTGTTCGGATGGCAGGCCGATTGCATCAGGCATCCAGGGATTATGCACCGTTCGTCTACCTTGCATTAACTACGAATATTATTTGCTGTGTGTGTTCTTCGGCGACCCGATCGCGCGACCACTCGAAATGTCCCGCTTTGTTTAACTTCTCTCGCACAAACAGGTTGGCAGCGTTTAATCCCGTGTTCGTTGCCGTGGCGATATTTGACTAATACATAAGCACCCGGCATACAATACCACTTTTGTGGCGTGTGGTAGGAACGAACAACAATAACGAACAATGAAAAAAGGCAAATAGCAATAGGAAAAAAGAGCGACTTCCAAGAAGTCTTCGCCTTCTGTTTGCGCGTTTGCGGGGCGCCTACGCCATGCTAACTAACGAGTTTTCAACCGAATCCGCGAGCAGGAGGCAGGAGAGGAAGAGTTGCAATAACACATGGGCTTAGTGAGTAGTAGCTGAGTACATAAAATCTCAGATTTACTAAAGGAACCGCCGCGCCGCACCGCTGCGAACCGAGGAACAAGTGTAAGTGAACTCGGTGCGCCTCGGTGGTTAGCAATAAGTGCATGCGCATTGCACACCGCTGTGCGCGAGAGCTTGTGAGAAAAATCGTGCGACTGCAGTTGTTGTTGTCGATGTCGATTCTCGTTAGCGGAATTAGTTGAACGCGCACGGCCGGCAACATGCAATCATACACTTGTTTAGCTAATTACGCGTCCCGGACCGCATTTGGTCGAATTCATTGCGGCGAGCATGACAATCATATTTCATCAATTTACATCGGTTTCGTTTTAATTCAATTTTGGCCGATTCATCATTGCGGCGCGGCGTTGATTCGTTTCGATTCAATTTGATTCACAAGCGCGCCAAATAGTATGCGTTGATTAAAATTGTAAATGCGTTCGAAGAATGCACTCGCCGAAATGTTGTTAATTGATGCACTTAAATTGGAAGGAAATTGATTTAATTTCGACACTCACTCGTAGCAGCAGAGCGACTGAAATGCTTTGATAGGTCGGAACAATTGATGGCAAAGAGATTTCGCTTCGCGTTCGAGATGCGATGGATGAAAAAAGAAGCTTCTCAAACACGTGTCAGTATGCACATTGTGCCTACAGCAGCGCATCTCTTTCGGTCTCATTCATGCATGCGCGAGAGGCTTTAAATTAAATTACACACTTGAAATCATGAAGTGGAGATGTGGAGATGTGGAGAAAAGCAGTTCAATTCAATTAATGTCATCGCCGAAATATCAATATGTATAAAGTCGAGGCGATTGAAATTTTCAAAGATTTGCAAGTCTCGTGTGGCCGTGTTGTAGTGATGATGGTCTACTGCGGGGCGGTGTTCCCCTTGATTTCGCATCAGTCATTACGATTATGCCATTAAAATTCATCGAGCGATGCGTTCGTTCGCTGCTCCGCTCGTCACGTTCGGACACTTAAAGAGCCGTGCTCCAGTATTGCCGCTGCGCCGTTGCGTCGACAAAGTGCATTAACGACCGCCCGCCTGAGAACGCGTAGTTAATGCAGCGCGGTTTATTTACAGTTAAGAGACTTCGTACACACATGTCTCATGCGTTTTATCTATGTAGACTACACTACGGAAGTATTTCTATTGTCAATATATTCTTTGGTCAGGCGCTAATCCGTTTAAGCCGTAATAGACTCATTGTCAGTCATAATATTTTCGATTTATTTTACGTTTGAGTCACCCATGGGCCATGGTAAGTACCGACTTGACATGGTCTTTGCACCATCGCTGAGAGAATGACGACGATGAGAGAGTGAAGTGAAGCGAAATGAGTTTGCATGTTTCGACCACGGCGCAATTAAGAAAAAGAGGTTTTACTTTCTTCGCGGCCAGAGACGAAATTGCATTTTTCGAGGAAATCACTGCTCGGCGAAGAAACAATGTTCAGGTTCCCTTGAAATTGCCGTAGCAGTCAACAGCAAGGTGGTGAAAATATTAACGGAGATAATGAACGACGATGTTTTCTGATGATGATGACGTGCGAGTGATTGATTTGCGCGACCGATATTGAAAAGGAAAATATTTTCGGTAGTGTTTAAATTGTGATTATCAACAGCCCATACAGTACGCAGTGAAGTACATCGTACGTCTTTCTTGCTATTTAGGTCACTTTACCAAAATAACGTGCACCGAAAACAAATTGTTGATAATGGCAGATTTTGGACTGATTTCGATTTCGTTCGTGTGCAGAAAGAAAGTGCATATTTGTCGAGGACGACGCGTTGTTGTGGCGTGTGAGAAGCAATTTATTTGCTAATCGTGGAACTTGGTTGTTGATGGATGAGCGTCATAGTTCTGGCGATTTCATTAATTAATGACTAATTAAACTGTCAATTTTCTTTTGCTCGTCATCCAAACATTTCTACGCTACTACAAACCTGCTTGCTATGCAATGAAAGTCAATTCTGATGTGAATAAGATTTAAGATTGTTATAAAAGTATAAAATGAGTGGTTTCAGTCATAACTTGCGAATAGTTTGACAATTGCTGCGCATTCATCGAATTATATGAATGTAAGTAGAAATTGCGTTCGTTATTACTCTCCATTTTCGCAAATAAAATTCCTCAAGATTCGAAAGAGAATGCCGCAGCAGCATCGCACCATCGCAATGGGGGCTCCTTTTCAATACGTTTATTGTTTAATGTCGTTAATGAAGCGGCTCGCGCGCGCGCACTGCGCTAAGATTAATAGCCAATAACACGAGCGGCGCTCACATACATTCCGATAATTCTCTATTCGCCTCTCGATAATTGTTAATTGTTAATAAATAGAAATCTTAAACGTGTAATTTGCACGCGTACGCTAAATTTCTAACGCAAACAAAAAATTATGCCTTTTCCCGTTCTACTTTTGTTTGCTAACTGATCCACGCCCAAATCATGATTTGTTTGATTCCACAAATATGAAATTTATAAATTGCATCTTATTTAAATTGATTTAATATTGCCGATTTCCTTAATTCTACTTTTAATCTACTCTGTAAATTGCTGAGTAAAATACAAGTTTACGAATTTGGTATTAGTATGTAGTACATATGCACCGATATGAATGAGGCAAGTGAAAATCGCGGCATGCGATTTATTAAAGCGCATTGTGTGTCAATTTTTCCACTCACACCGCTCGCCAACGACGACTGATTGGTGGCTCTATTCATTGCCCGACGTTAGCACGCGCGTACACATATGCACACATTTTATTGGTTTCTAATTACGGTAATTAATAAATTACGAATATAGGTTAAGAGCAGAGAGCAAAGCGCGCGAGCGCGCACCTCGGCGTGTTTACTGCGCTTTAAATGGCGAGGCGTGGCATTTCTCTCATCCGCCACGATGCAACCGTACCCTTCTTATTATGACCATTTCTATTTCTATTTGTTATTATTTCTCGTTCGCGATTGACCATGGCGCATTCAATCTGTAAATCATGAGCATAGCCAATAAACTACTTCATTCTTGGTGTGTGAATCCTCCTTATTCATATACCTTCTGCATTTAAACGATTTAAACCAAAATGAGCGTAGTTCTCTTAACCCCAATCTCTTTGACATTTAAGCAATTTATTAGCTTGGTTTGATGACTTGTTGCAGAATGAGACGAAATCAGGCTCAGCGTCGCTCGCGCCGGCCGGCTGGCCGCTCAGCCTCGGCGCCGCCGGCATAATCATCCGGCTCGCACCCGTGGGCCCCACGCAGGTGCGCCACCGCGACTGCACACTGCACGTGGCGCCCGCGCCGGAGACGCGCGCCGGCCGCGTCGTCCTGCAGCTGCTGCTCACTCATCGCCATCGTGAACGACTGCACAGCGTCGCGCTGGCGACGCTCGACACCTCCGCCACGATGATGTGCACGACGACGACGGCGCTTGCAAGCGCCCTGGACCTGGAGCACCAGCTCCCACGGCGGTCTGGTGACGCTACCGCTGATGACGATCTGCCTGCGATGCTGCAGAATTTGCTCGTGTCGGTGGAGCGCGCTATCGAACGCGTGCCGCTGGACGATCTGCTTTTCCCGTGCGCGACGTGCGCGCACTATGTGCCGCAGGACCCGACGACGACAACTTGCGAGCCAAGTGCGGATGCTAACATGAATGATTGCAATGTGTGCGCTTGTCGCTGCCCAAGCGGTGAACAGTCGATGAATAATAGTGCGTGCGTGAATAACAATGCTGCCGCCGCCGTCGCCGCCGGCAAGCGTGACAAAGAACTGATGAACGCCATGAACGCGACGAATGCGCAACACAACGGCGGCAATGCGATCTTCGAGATCGTCAACTCCATTCCGCACATCGACAGCGACGAGGACGACGATAAGGAATCGATCAAGTCGGGTGAGTTAGTCCGTAATGCATGAATGTTTGGATTATCTTTATGACGCGTAAAATTGTGGCGAAAATCGCAAGTGGAAAGCGCGAGTTACTGCAGGCGGCGCGGCGCGGCGCGCTGCATCGGATTCGATTAGTCGGATTAAATTGTATTACTTATGCTAATGTTGACATTTTGCATACTATTAATAATGCGGCGGGATATGAAGAGTGAAGTTGAAATCTCGGAGCTACCTAATCGGTATTTAGGATCGCGGTTGGCTTCCGGGTGAAAATCGCGATCCACGCTGTGCGTTTATCAGCGGCAGCTTATCATCTCATAATTAACATTTGAATAGATTAGACCATACATTAAATCATTACAAGTAAACTTTAATGTCGGATATAAAGAGGCATTCCCGCATATAACAGATTTCTAAGTAGAATCGTAAAATCCAAATCTAAGCAAAGTTTGCCGAGTTTTGCTGTTTGCGGTGTGAAGCGTCTTAAACTTATCTTAATTACGAATTTCCAAGCGCAACACGAGCACAAAGTCGAACCTCCCTTTGCGCATATTAATATTTTTAGTGGAATAATTAATAAAAATATACAAGCTGCATTATGAAGTGAATATAAATAGTGTTAATTAACTCGTCGTAACTTTAACCATGTACCTTGATGCAGATTTTACGTTCTAGTGTTATCTCATGCCATTTAACTATTATTATACATACCTATGTGCGTCGAGCATATCGCGAAGCTTTGCGGGGATCTATTTGGTTTGTACTTACGTGCTTGTGATGGGGTATTGCCATTGAGCATTGAACTCAATTCATTTTTGCTCTGCCATATTACATTCATTGGTTGCATCAACTTTCGATGAATGAGCAAGATAACTTTTGATATCGTTAACGTACAGCGCAAACATCGTGTGGAGATTTCCACGATACGTAATTAACTCTTCCTTTTTCTATAATTACATCATTTAATGTTAACGAACGCGGGCGGAAGGCGCGCAGGAACGAAGCCAAGCGAACAATACTTCTCTGCCAGCATACGTGTAATTGTTGCGTTCACACCACAGTCGCTGAGGTTGTAAAAGCATAGAAATACAATTAAACTTGCAAGAGCTTGATTTAATGCATGAAGTTCAATGAAAAAAAATCGTGAAAGGTCTTTGTGCTTCTATATGCGCAATGCAAGACGGAAATCAAGTACACTTTATTATTCTAATCGGAGCAATGTCAATGCCGTTTGAAATTATTATTTATTTTATTTTAGTATTCAATTAATAACAATCCAGGACAAAGCGAAAGAAGTATAGCATACCTACACCTTTCCATCTCAACAATTTATTTCGTTGTAATTTGTTGTCTTGTCGACCGTTGTAACATTTAACATCGACTAATGTTAATCATATCGAATGCAAGCTGATCGTCGTTGTATAAAATGTAGACTAGCTGTTGCGTTATTTATGATAATTATTATTATGCAGCGATGTAACGATGACGATTAAGATTATCGCTATTAATCGATTCATAAATATTTATTACGCACCGGCGGTGTTTAGAAGAGGGAATCTGTTTGACATCGGAAACTGGAGCATGTGATGGACGTTAATGATCGTCTCCCGAACACGATACTGCAGCCCGCTGGAATATAAATTTATGGAATAAATAATAGCAATAATAATATAGGTGTATTTATTTAGTGCGAAGTGAAGAAAGACGTTGATTGTGGTGCACAAGGCATGCCCAACTGAAATTATTACGCTCACACATAAATAAATAATAAATAATTTAATCGTGGATAATTTCCAATCGACGGACGGGCAAGACGCAGGACGCGCGGCCCACGCATATTTGGTAACGCAACTACCGGCCGGCCGCTCACTTGCAGCAATGTCGATGCATAAATTTCATTTGGTTTTCGAACCGCGCCAACATTTCATATTTCATAATACGTAAGTCGCGCGCAACGCTCGCCCAAACAAAGTAATAAATTGCGTGATAGTTAAGTTGTTTAATATACGGCCGCATAATTCGTTCGCTGAAATTAAAAACGGTATCAATTTCATTGATGGTGTGTAAACGGTTTCGATCCGAGACTGTTGTTGCAATTGTATTGGGATCGGCGACAGTTAGTTACACGGCGCCCGTGTTCACCTGAAGTGAACGATGGTGGAATGCGTTGCGGCTGCGGGTTGTGTGCCCACACGATACGTAAACGATACATATACCTATATCGGGTACGAAACCGAATGGAAATGAATGTTATCAAACGATCGACTAATGTTTCATATTTAATGCGTGCACCAAACTAGATTCATACGCAAGAACGCAAGTAACTAATGTTGTGCCGCACGCACGCCGAAGAATTTTGAATGGATTATTTATTGGGTGAAATAAGTGATGTAAATCATGGTATTCATTCGCGTGCGATCGAATGGCGTTGATAAGGTATTAATTAGGCCGATTTATTGCCCCCCGGTACAAAATCAAATTAGATACTATTCCGTTTCGTATTTGTTATAATTAATTAAATAGCTCAAATGATATTTGACTTCGGAAATATTGATACACAAATATCAAATTACAAACTATTGCAATGCATAATCTTCAGATTAGGATATGTAATAAAAAAACACAGCTATAGGATTGCAGCTAGCCTGAATCCTAATTTGCTGGACATTAAATTTAAATTTATTATTGAATTAGTATTGGATTAGTTATTGCATTCAAAATGCATAACTGCTGTCTTGTTTCACATGTTTGATATATCAAAAAAAAAAATATATTATATTATATGGAAACAAATCAAATCAGAGATTTGCGATATGTGACTAGGTGCAATGTGCAAAGTGCAATAACGCGATCGACTGCAATATGTGTGCTAATTGAAAATGTGCATTTATGCGATGCCCACGTGGCGGCATTCCGGCCAAAGCTTTTATTTTCTACTTGAATGGTTCCGCAGCGGCAACGGCGATTGCTTAATTTTCAATCCGGCAGGTGGTCAAATCGCTCAACAATATCGGTGATCATATCAGATTCTATCGAACTTGATCACATGAAAACCTACCTGCCGCCTATGACAATATTTTCGCTTCCAATCGAGGCGAAAAGTTTTATTGACTTTTATACACGCTCGAATTGTCAATTGATTAAGTGGGAAAATAAAATTACTTGCATGTTGATCATGTAATCTCTCAGGAGTAACGTTGGATATTTGCATAGAAAGTCTATGAAAGTAAAAGTCAAATCGAACGTAAACAAATAACTCATTCTTTGACTTTATTGACATTCATTTTATAATTGCGAACGTACGCAGTCAACACATAATCAGCAATTCATCATCATCGATCGTACAGGTAGTGCGCGATGCATATTAATTCGGAAATGATACAAAGCCGCATAAATTATCACCGATAAACGCCATGCATTGAATTGATCGAATGTATCAATTGCATAACGAATTTCAAATGTTAAACACCACCAGTTTAGATTTATCGATTATGTTCGACCAGTTGATTACGAATCGATGATTACGATCGCGATTTTTGATTATGAATTCGAGTAGAATGGAGCGACGCAAAAAATGCTAATTTATTACACGTCGATTAGCCGCTTGTCAATAGGCATCAACACCTCACTCATTGAAGCGCAAGGGAACGACCGATTAATTAATGACTTTATAAAATACTCTCGAATTACTTTTGCTCTCCTCGTATATTTATGCAAACAGCATTTCGTTCGTGTCAGACGATTTGTTTATGCCCATCACGAGCAGCAGGTAACGAATTCGAGCAATTCTCTCTCTTTCTTTCGATTCGATTAATCCACCGCATACTCGTTCGTTCGTTATTGCTTCATTCAATTCCAATTCGTTTCCGTTTCGAAGCGATTTTATCATCGTCGTCGTTGCCATCAACTTTGCTTTGCGCGCTTGGTGGAGCTGTCAATTAGCTGATTACTTTCTCGATGCCTTTAATTTCCTCTCGCGCGCGCGTTCTATGCGTTTGCATCTTTGCTATTCCCGATGTCGCGGTCGGTACGAAAGAGGTGTATCAAACATCTTAGTGCAGTTTATAACATGCTCGTTAACAATTAAACGATAGGTCGGAACGAATTTTATTAATTACCATCGAGCATCGCTAATTCCATCCTCACGACGCGACGCGACGGTCGGTGCTCGCTATTCTCACCTTGGATATGTATGACTCCATTTGGCGCAAAACAATTGCAATTTCCCACGATATTGCTGCGATCTATGAAAATTAATACAATTCCTCGGTGTTGTGCGAATAAACACAGTAGATGATGGCGCTTGATGTTTATAGGTAGTTGAACACTGTAATCGTAATGGCAATGGGTAATAATAATAAAATACTAATAATAATAATGGTAATATTATTTATGAGATAATGATATACTATCGAGAGTTATTTAGTTATTCCGTTTATAAAGCAGTAATTTCAACATTAAACACCATTACTTATACACTTAAAACTTTGCGTTCATTAATTCGCGGGCGTAATCATAAATCATAGTTTTAATGATTTTATTTCAAACGACTTTTTGCCGTTTATGATCTCTCTGATTTGTTACGGATTGTAATTAACATCTTGCACTCCAGTTTTGCACGAGAACTGAGTAATTTATTGGTCTTTTTAAAAGTGTTTCTGTTGATCATACAAGTAGTTTTGTATTATTTAATATCAATTAATCGTAAACGTGAGAGTAACATGCGCAAAAGGGCTATAAACGGTTACATCTACGGCTGTTTATCTATCAGCGCCACTTTCTGAAATGAAACGCATAAAAAATTAATGTACCGCGCACATCATCAACAATGTGCGTATAATTTATTAGACCTAAAACTGTTTTTACAGGTTTTTAAACTTTCATAAATATAAGCAGAGGCTTCAAAGTAAAGCGGAGCGTTATTATGTAAGTG
Source organism: Myllaena sp. GC000078 (assembly GCA_030264135.1). Lineage (NCBI taxonomy): Eukaryota > Metazoa > Arthropoda > Insecta > Coleoptera > Staphylinidae > Myllaena > Myllaena sp. GC000078. Next base: position 21,529 of record JARJDR010011331.1, on the reverse strand, counting down.
ATGTTACGATTTGAACATTACCGATGCTCGCCACAGAGAAGTAAAAATTATTTCAGTAATTTCCATTTGTAAATGTGTACATTTGCTAAATCGTAAACTATACAATAACAATTATCAATTATAAATTGCATTGTAATTATCGGTTTTGGTCACTTGGCTGCTTATTAAGTTATTATCTGCGTCGAACCACAACGTTGTTGGCAACAACTTTCATTCTCAAACTGCGCGCGCGTCACATTAAGATGCCGTCGTCGTCGTTGTCATCATGTATGCTGCGTCCGGATCGACATCGACATAAACGCCATGCATTTTCCTTGCATGCGTTCACTCATTCGTTACTATTCGTTTATCGTCTGCCTTGCTCTGTGTACGCTCCATTTAGTTTGGTGGTTTATTAATTACCACCCGTGATTCATGTCGTAATCAGCGTGTGCGCGGCTCTTTTATTATTATTGATGCGAAACCGCATGCGGGAATAATATCAGAGTCCGGCGGCGGCCGTTCAGAAATCATATGCGAACGATATTAATAAAAGCATGGGCGGTGTATAATAAATGCAAAATGCAGCCGAAACACAAGAGCTAATAAAAGTGTTCATACGATGCGCGGAGACGGAGAAAACGATAATGGTTGCTTGGTTGGTTGGTTGGATGCGTGCGTGCTGCTTTGTTTTTTGATCCAGCCGAATATTTGTTTTCGGGGAGTTAATATAACGTCGCCGATAATTTATGTTCATTTTCGCAGCCGGCTGCGTGCGCTCATACAAGCGTATTTCATGTTCATTTTTTCTGCATTACTTTCTTTCGTCGTTGCTGTTGATGGTGATGATGATGATGGATGATGAATGCATGCATGCAGATGCAGATGCATGTCTCGTCGTTGTTGTAAAACTGAAAGTTTTAAAATTATTTCAAATTTAAAACAGTTTTAACAATCAAACTGACTTCCGCAATGCGAACAACTAAGGTAGTTGACACAGGGGCGTTTTCTTTGGTTGTCACCTTGAATAACGCCTCATCGTCATTGTTTGCAACTGTTTCGTCGAGCATTATGTGCGGCACCTACGCGTACAACTTTTCAATCACAATAAACACGCCATTGGCATTCGCCGAAAGTGAATTCAAATGGTTGGCGATGTTAATCATCATCGGCCATTGATTGCATGAAGTCAATCACTTTCGCATTTCCTGGTTCTGGTCGCAATTCACGTTTTGCACTGCTGACTGATTGTTTTTCTCTCGCTGAGAGGCTGATTGATTGGTCGATCAATTCGATTATATTTGTGTCGTGTTCGCAGTAGCATTGTTGTTATTATCTTCGATGAATATACCAATTGGGGAAATTAGAAAATCTGCATTGACAAGTGCGATAAACATTATGCGTGAAACAATGAGGTAATAAACTAGTGAATTAACTCGTTCGATATCGATTTACCCGGAAACAGCGCAACGCACGCGAACAATTCTATCATCAATTGCAACAGAATCACATGTATTAGCAATGCACATATTTGCTTGAATCGCCGGCCGGCGCGGCGCACGCATTATCAACAAGTACCCACGTCTAAACAGCATTTAAAAGGCGCAAATGCGAACAAACGGCGACTCGTAAACCACGTATAAACAAACGCGTTTAGGCATTGTTCCTCGATCGTTGTCTCTTCTCTTGGCTATATTTGCACGCGCGCGATTTCGTTTCATAATTTTGCTCGATGGGCCGAAGAAACCGTTTGGCTATATTGCAAATCTGCAACGAGAAATAGTGAAAGATTATGCGAGGAGAGAAGGAGGCGGCAAATGTTATCAATTGTGCAATCTATTTGTCCGCGAGTGACCATCTATACAATATTCTATTTGCCACAATATGTAGTAAGCGCAGGACAATGGACCACAAGAAAATATAATATTGCGCGAAATGGCAATTGAGCGTTTTATATGGGTTAAAGCGGATGGCTTGTAGCCACAATACGTGCGCAGCTTTTGTTTTTCGCCGTTTATTGCATATTATATTTTACGCTATTGATTCGCAAATTTACGTCCGAAACGATTTAGATATAAATGCCAATTAACGCATAAAATTATGTCCAGGAAATGCGGCTGCCTATTCTGTTACATAATTTCTTATCGCCATATATGGATGGGGCCAATAACTGTTTGCAATTCTATCACTCGGCATATAAATTAAATTAATACGCATGCAAAGTGGCGATTTGATACACCCGGTGGTATGCTTGGGCCGCGGAGCTAATTATATTGTGCGTCCGTGAACTTGACAGGAAAATTGCAGCGTCGCGGCCGCCGGCTAGCCGCCTCCCGCTTCTTCGGCGACGAAGAAAAATCGTTGCCGGCCACTAAACACAAACACATGCGGCGGTAGGGAGGTGGTTGATAGGGAGAGACGACTCATTTGAATAACGCTTCGTTGGTATGGCGCACGCGAAGAAATTGCAAAGCACTGCTTATGCGTTGGAGGCGGCGGCCGTACAATTCGTCTTTGCCGCGACGGTGGCGGCACTCGGAGGTGGCGCTCCCGGGTGTTGTCCATCATTCACTGTTCCTGTTTGCGTATAAACAGAATTGCATAATTGGATGATTTTCATTCATTCCTAGGCGATACAAATCGAAATGCTATGCAAATGTCCAGCCGTATACTCGTAGTTAAACCACTACGTTGGATATTTTGCAAGTTTTTTGCAACCAGCAGAGGGGAACAATGATGATTTACGCGGCGATTATAAATTATCGGCAGCGACAAGAAATGGAAGCCGCATGGTGGAAGCTGAAAGAGTTGACAAGATGAGGCGGTGATGAAAAAAGGCGGGCGGCGTTCCAAGCAGATTAGAGGTGTTGATAAATATCAATGCGTTATAAATCAGGGCCCGTGTTGCGGCACCACGCCGTGAGATAAATCATTGTTTTTCTAGTGCATTCGCATGCACCACTACTATGTTGCCATCTATTTACTTCCTTTTTTTTTCGCTAAACCGGCATGCATAATGTAAAGATTCTGCGCCGCTCTGTGTATCTTCTTGTTACTGTCAGGTGATCAGATGGATCGTGGCATGCGTTGCAATACGTTTTAATATGCTACGGATTTTATCTATGCAGGAAATTCCGCCAATTTTAAATTATCATTCTATCTATGAATTAAAATTTAGAAAAGAAAGTCAGTACTTAATCGTCTAATCTGCTATTTATGAGAAAATCCTTTAATTTATTTTAATATACGATGGCGAAAGATTCATACAGTTTTGTAGGTATGCGTATAGAATTCGGACGTGAATTCATAAATTCTCGGGCACTTTGGAATTTGATTAGCCTTGTTTCGCATACATTTTCTATTAATATCCTATTTTATGTGCCGATACGTCGAATGCGTTGAACTCCCCGCCGACAATTTGCACTTTACGATCACGATCGGGATTGTTCTGATGAATATAGGTATATGTCGCATAACGTACAGACGTTGCATACATTGATTTGCGCGTATACATTCTGCAGAGAAAGAGAGAAAATTAATTGGTCGTTAAATCGACAAACACCTGCTATCGGTGGTTCTCTGTCATATATATCGAAATCAAACAACGCTACTGCGCCTGCTGCTTCCGCACAACATCTCTGCAAGCCAGCCGATAAACCTACCTTAACATCAACTCCATTATTTCAACTTCGCGGCTATGCTGCCTCCTATCAAGCAATTCGACGCGACTAGAACGAAATTTCTTACTTTGCATCGAATGGTTTTTGCATTGCTTTTCGGATTGTGTGTCGTTTCCACTTGAATATCGCAGCCATTCGTTGAATGTTGATCCGTTTGGCGATGCAAATTGCAATCGCAATGAAATGAAATAATCAACTGCAACCGGTGATTTGAATATACGTCGTTGGCGACGACGACGACGCAATGCGTGATGATTGACGCTGAAGCTTATGCATTTGCTGCTGCTGCTGGCCGAGGTCTTGCACTCGCACGCGCGCTCCTTCAGTTTCAGCGAAGCTTCTCTCGCGGCGTAAGTTCAATGCGCTCATAAAATCGGGAGTACGCGCTTGATATAAGTGACGTCGCTAATGTGTTTCCATCGAATCGTAATAATAATAACATAGCTTTCAATCGTTCAAACTAGAATTTAATACTATATTAATAATTTGATTACTACTAATTGTAAGACATTTAACTTTTGAAATGTATTTAATAATATTTATTTTTTGCAGGTATTTCAACGAAAAAATCGCAAGAACTCTTCCGTCCAACGAGAATCACGGATCTTCCTGAGAAGCTGCTCATGTCCGGCATCAATCTTCCAGGTACCTAACGAATAGCTAGCCACACAAGCGCAGTGATTTATCAATTTCAGTTTCGATAACAATGTCAAACGCATTCCGTGCGAAACGTTTTTGCCCCTGATCGATGGGATCGACGACGAATCGGTCGCGAAATGGCATAGAATTTAGAAAGTTTCCTGCTTACTCGCGCGGTTTTGCGCACTCTTTTATTGTTGGCATCGGTTATTCCACATTGCATTTTAATGCATTCCATTACATTATATCCGCCGTGTCGTATTATATATTGTGCGGATACATTGTATTCGCTTATTAGTCGCGTCGCGTCGGCGGCGCGCGTTCGAGCTTGTTAGGCACACGCTCGTCTACCTCGTTAGAGCGCGCGCCTGCGATTTTTTACACGTTTCAATTCCAAACCTCCGCCAAACTAATCTATATTCTATATCGCTGAACGAGCGCGGATTTGATTGTCCGTCCCTGCGCCGAGTCTCCCACTTCACAGCTTGGGTGCTTCGTATGCAGATTAGGGAAAAGTTTTGCGTGTGCTCCATGATTATGATATGATAATGGTCAGCGACCGGTGCGCGGTGCGACCGACGACCAGTTTGCAGCCATCTCATTATCGATTTATACGTACACCGAAGAAACCGAATAAATAAATCATAATTGCGATAGATACCTAATGTAATGTAACTATATACGTTGCAGTGCGAAATTCGATTCGCTCCCGCACGAATCCAATTGATTAATCAGGTACGCGCCCGTTTTGTTACGCCTTTTTGCCCGTCTGAGATCTAAGTTTATTATAGGTGTATGCTAATCATTTAATGAGGTTATAAATTCTCGTCGTCGCGTTTGATTAGCGTACAAAAATTAATATGCACAATTTTGTCGCATCGAGCGAGCACAGGGAGCATATGATCAGTCTGATAAGCGCATTATTTATGCGCATTTAATTATGTATTTATTGAGGGCATTAATTAGTCGTGCCGAGATAACAATTTCATTAATTATACCATTATGATAATGAGTGATTGGCCGACTCGACTGTTCGGTGAGCGTATGATTTTCTGAGGAAATTGATTAATTATTGCTTTCCTGCGTCGACAACGATAACAGGCAAACGCGTGTAAGTCAACTTTTAAAAACAAACAGTTATGTTATGCAGCACACAGTTGCGTGCCTCCAATCAGCGATTAAGATTTATCGATCGCATCGAATACAAACCGTGCGCCGCGTTGCGTTTTCATCTTATATTTGACACGATTGCTGTCGCGTCGCGCCGCGCCGCGTGTCGCCTTTATTCGACTTCCGTATGTAGTGGCCAGCAGCATTGTCCTGCTGCTACCACTTTGTCCAACCACAAATGCAAATGCGTTTATCGTGCACGGCAAGCAGAAATGGACGATTGCGCAAACCTGTACCTGTACAATGATAGGTAATAAGTAATCGGGCAGTGCATTAATCCAATATATTCATAATATTTATGTGCGTCGACGTGCGCACCATTTTGATGAAATTATTATTACAGCTCGGTCACGCTCGTACAAGCTGCACACCTTACCAATTGCAATCGCAATATTGTGCTAATAAGATAAATACGATTGCGATTAACAGTTAGGGCGCGCAAGGATGACGAATGGTTTGTTGGTTTTCCAGCGGCGCAGAGCGGATGTGCGCGTCGCCGATTGAATTCGATCGAAAGATGGATCGATAGGACGCCGCAACCGAAACGGACGACTTAAATCTAAATGCATATTTCAATGTTTTCATACTCCATGCATCGCCACACTTCAATGGCTGTGCGTTTACAGTTAGAAGCGAAAATTTAACAAACGATTTACGACTTTTTTGTCGTTAGTATGTTATTGTTTTGCTAGCTTTGTGGAATCGGATTTGTTAAATGTGTCGAAAAATTCCTTCCGTCAGCGACCTACCATCAATCGTAAGGTTTCTTTGTTGATGGCACGTATCCTATACCTTTTGACTTGGTTCGGCGCAAACAATTTTAGGATTCAATAAAAGTCTATTCATATTAAGCAAACATCTACATCGTGCAAAAGTGCAGTTAGGTTTCGGACGCAATAACGATGTGAAGGCTGAGGCGGTGAAGATTTAGCAATTTGTCTACGATTTATGGGATTTGGGCGCGCGTATCGAATGATAAATTAACATTGCCTGCATTGCGATCTGTGGATTGCCGATGATGATCATCAAGACGGCGGCGGCGGCAATTGCTGATGATCATTTATTTATGCACCTCTCTCTTTCCAAAACGGTTAGTTATCACTCCTCCAGGAGACTGGCGCTGGCAGTCGGTCACATGCATTTTTCATAACGCGTACCATTTCAAACACCTGTAGGTACGTGCGATGCGTGCGTGTCCATTCATCGATCCAACGATCCAAACGATCGATGGATGCTTCCAATAAGTATTTATTTATAGATATCGGCGGGCAGCAGTGCGCTCACGCAGATCGCGGTGCGATTAGCGCAACGCTCGCAACACATCCCGCGCAGAGTGACCTAGTGATGGCCCGCGGTATGCGGAAATATCATCGGCATCTACACTGGCACCGACCGCGAGCAAAGGCTCTTCTGGGGGTCGTAGTTCAACCGAGCTGCACCCGGCCGTCGTCGTCGTAACCCAGTGATATTATAGCCTAGATGCGAATGACGACGATTAATTATACGCCGGCTTATAAATGCGTTTCGTGTCGATAAAAGAAAAACGTTTTGAAAGAAGTTTGTACCGTTACCGCGATATTGGCAATACGATACGATAAAAACGGCGCTTCGAATTCAATAATGTCATGAAAATCATGTGAATTATCACTGCTTTGAGAGAGCCCATCAGATCCGGCTCGTCGGCAAAGCATCATCGTTGGTCGTATGCTCATGTCTTATCGCGTGTGCCGTTCGCACATTTTCAGCGCACACCGCAAAACGGCCGCGGCGGTGCACTTCCTGGATTATAAATAATGCAAACACGACGTTTGTTTGTTGGTCGATTCCCTCCCGACACGTCGACGACGACGACAACGACGCATTGCGCACCGTTGATTAATGATTGGAAAGTGATAACTATGTTGACAGTCGGACAAAAAGGTTGAGCACTCCGCCAAGAAGGTACACACGTTTCTATCGCGGCGTGCCCGTGGCGGTTTTGCGCAACGATTGAATATTAGCATTTCGTTTTGGCATTATTATAAGGAAATGGAAGTCAAGCGATACATATATTGTTTTGACAACGAGGAAGGTCTCTGACAAGCCTTTCTTTCTTCTTACGACTGACAAACAATATTATTAATATGCCACCGCATTCGCGATTATCGATGCCACGTGTGACCGATTGAACTCTTACCGCTTTGCCCCTTCGTCGTGTTTTGCTCCCATTCTTACACGTTTCGCAAACATACTGGTGCGGCCACCGTGTATTGTCTATTGTATTGCAATTGCTATTCTTTAACCCAATCACGAGGTGATGATCTCGCATTGCGGGCGCGTGTGCTATCTGCGCGGTTGGAGGAGCAGCGCAAAACGATGTCGTATCGCAGGTGTGGGTGCACCGGGAGTTTGCGAGATGGAAATCTATGTTAATCAGCACTTGCTCTATGCGTTCGCTCTATCCGCGGCAGCCGCAGCCATCCGCTTCGCATGTCTCGGTCGGGTCACGTTCCTCACCGGCCAAAGTCGCTCCTCGCGTCCGCGGACGCCAAACACACCGGCCGACACCAACCAACGGCTTGCAGGCCGTGAGAATCATTTGCGAATGCAAATCGGTATCGCATCGCTAAGCGCCGAAAGGAATTTATACTTACGCACTCAATGAGATTATGTTCCAAAAACGAAACTAATTAATATATTATAAAAACGAATTTGCATACTTATGGTATTAGTTTGACGTGGGGGTGTATTGTCTGATGGCGTTTCTTTGCAAATGTTTCAGGCACAGTGGATTTAGAAGGAAGGCGCATTATCCTTTGCTACGGCGAATGCGTGCTGCGCGCCGAGCTCAACAAGTACGAGATCGCCAAATTGTTGCTGTATTACGCCTCCATACCAAGGTGAGAATTCCGTCCTTTGCCCTTTTGACCAACATTTTCTTCTTCGTTTTCCAATCACGTCTGCGTTTTTGTTTTTTCCTTCTATTTTGTTGCTGATCGCGAAGAACGCGCGACTAATATGCAGTAGGTACCGTTTACCGGGTACGTTCGTTCGGCCGGCCTTAAACTAATCGACCCACCACGCACGCGTACACGCGCACAGTCGATATATGCAGTTATTGAAATTATGGGTAGAAATAATTATCCGTCTCTTAGCGCGACGACGGCGAGCAGCGGCGGGCCGAATCAAATTCGTAATTGCATGCGATGCACACGTCACGGTGAAATGCAGCGTGCGCTCATCCTCTCTCGGTACATATCATGAGAAACTCGTCTCCTCCGCCGCCAACATTAACCGATTATGATTACGGTTTGTTGATTATACGTCAGCGACATTATTCAAATGCGACGCGAGACTGCGTCCCAGACGTCGGGGATTACACGTATTAAATGCGGACGAGGACACGCCGTATCATCTTTGTTTGGTTCCGATATTGCGATGCAAAATAAAAACAGAATCACACGGAGAGAACAAAAACGACAAGTGATGTTAGGTTTGAATTAGAATAGCGAAACAATAATGAACGGAACTTTATTACAAGACAGTTTTCCTATACAGCTAGCATATAAGTACGCGATTAATTCTTCGTTAATTCCGCGATAAGAACAGTTTGAGATCCAACCTGCACTGCTTCACTTGTTGGAAGTTTCTCCAGGTCATATCGCGGCCGTTTTTTATATCCGCATCGGAAAGAAGGTATCCCTGTACGAATAAAACATCAGCGATCGTGTGCGTCGGGCGTACGTGTGCAGCGGTATCGGAATTGAATGATAATGATTTCGATTGTAATCACGATGCCGGGGAAATTTGCATTTCGCGAACGACATGCATCTATCCATCCGGATGGGCTAAGCCCGAGGCGATTGCGGTAACATCACCGCTTATACGAGACGTATATTTGTTAAAGAACGCCGCCAATAATAAAATCGCGCAATAAGCATGGTTTTCTTCTTGCTTGTTACTCGTCACGAAACGAGATCAAACGACAGGATACCTTGCGGATTAATCGTCGCACAACACGATCCTCCAACTTAACTGTTATCTCTAGAGTATATGTTTTTCTTCTTCTTGATATTCACACTTTTATACTCGGTGCAATCTGCATACAATCTCCTCATTCATGCAATAGATCTGCATTTTATGAATTTGTCGAATGGAATTTGACAAGTTATTTTATAAGGATGTGTGTCTGTTTCAGTATGGTGGATGCGCACGAAAAGGGCTTCACACTGCTGCTGGTGGCGCGCACCGATCAAGATAACAAAGTGCTCGAGATGCTCGACAAGGCGGCCATCCTGTGCGCGAACTGCGTACGCATCGCGCGGATGATCGTCTGGCGGGCGGGCATCAATCCGCAGCATAAAACCCTAACTAGTCGTATTCAGGTGAGTGTCTTATACCTACGTATACTAAACATAATACGTAGATAAGTGCGCTGATGAAGAAGTTGTGTGCGTTGCGTTTTATTACGCATGCCGGTAATTGCGATGCATTCGGGGTGCCTGCTAAATGAACATCGTACGCAGCGGAATACTGTCGTATACATTTATAATAAATAATTGACGTTTACAATGTTTTCATTTCGTCCCTTTGGCGTTGCGTTTTATTGCCTCGTGGAATTTCGAGAGATAAAGAAAGATAGAATTTAATATTATGCGGCTGCGATTTATCGATACTGTCGCCGAAGAAGTGTCGTGCGCGATATCAACTTACACGCGTAAATCTCCATTTATGATCGCTGGCATTCCATGTAAATTCCTCGACTCGGGGGCAGTCCCGCAAGCTGGTAGCCCAATCAATTCATCATGCAAACATCATTATTGCACAAACACAATCAGCGTGTTCTGCTTACGCCTGCGCGTGCAGAGGCGGCGGCGGCGGCGGCGGTGGCAGCAGCGTACGTGTTGTGTTTTTGATTCGAAGGTGAAGTTCACGACCGCGACCAGCAGCGGCGGCGGCGGCGGCTGTGCACGACCAGCTCGCCGCCGAGATTTATGTACGTAACTTGTTAAATACCATCGTCGCGTATTAATGATTGCAGCGCTCGCACGCGCATGCAAGCCGCGGCCGTATCGCACAATAAAAGGCCTTAATCACTTTATTATATGCGCGTCGCGCGCGCGCGCCGCCCGCAAAACGTGAGGTGCAGCAGCCACCGCTTCAACGAGCACTGCAGTTCCTGATAGCTGTTTGCATTGCGGGATTTATTAATTTATCGTGCGCGCCCATTTGGCACTCGTGCCGCTAATGATTTCATTCCGCGCTGTGTGTCGCTGCTTCCTGCTGTCGTGTGTTCAATAACCGGAAAATAGACACATCCTTTGCGCGCCGACAAAATTATACAGATAAATACGCTTCTGTTGCAGGCGGTGGTGGTGTCGGACGAGACGACGCTCTCGCACTACATCGATAAGGAGCAGGGCCCTGCAGAATGTGGGGGTAGCTCCACGCATCACGACCAGCTCGAATGGGTGGAGTTTTTCCGGCAATCGGAGCCATTCGGCGCGATTTGCCGTGCCGCCGGACGGGCCCTGCTTGCAGCGCTATCACAGCTGCGGCATGACGACGATGACGACGAGCAGATCACGCGTCGCCTGCTCAGCCACCAATGTCGGCACATCGCCAAAGCGGTGCAGATCGACGTGGTGCGGCGGGTGCGTGACGAAGGTCCGGCGACGCTCGCCGCGCTCGGCGAACGCGCCCAATGGCTTGCCGGCAGTCGCGACGTGCGGCGCGCCATTGCCGACGCGCAGAACGCGTATGGCGCCGTCGTACGCGTCGCAGCGCGCCTTGAACGACTCGCCGAGGAGCGACGCGAACGCCTCAAGGACCTCGGCCGGCTACGCACCCTCGAAGAGGAAGCTGAAGCGGTAAGTTTTATTCTATATACTTACTTACCTATATAGTATTTTAAAATGCCTGCTAATGTGTTTGCAAATTGTGCCGGCTATAATTGCCATGCATTAATCGATGCGGATGATGATGATGATGATAATGATGATGATGATGTACACATTTACACTATTTACGGGATCCGATTACAAATTACAAATTAGCCTGTTGATTTACGGTGCGCTGCAACTAGTTACGTGTAGTCCTTATTGGTTTCGGTGTGTTGCGTGATGCTATTCACCGGTGTTTGGCTTGCGTTTGCACGACTTACGCGCACTTTAATTTAGCTTAATGACTGGCTCGCGCGCACGCGTACACTGCATCAGAGTATCCGTGCTGCTGCAAGTATGTCGATCTTGCCATGCCGATCAACCAACCGATCAACTGAAGACGACAAAAAAATTCAATGATAAAACAAACATGCATTCACCACGCGCAGAGTTCAAGACCACAATTAATGACACTCGTTGTACAGGGTCGATCATTAATGGAAATCATTAGGCTTTCGCGAAATTAATGCGGTGGTCATTACGATATTTTCATTAAATTACTCTATTTGTATATGAGGCCGAAGGCGTTAGGCTGCAGATTCGGTTCGGCATTGAGGTCAGAAATGCGGGTACAATGTTTATTGTCACCTCCGTGTATTTGCGAATTTAAAGCACTTGAAACGTGATTGCACATTAGTCAGGACGACAAACGCGCACGCGATTAGCGGCGCGTCTTTGGAAAACAGTTGTTCTCCTAACACATTCCAGATGCATATCAAACAAATTGTTTGCCGGTTTCGGACGTTTCCGTAACGATTTTGGATTCCTCTCTGTTATGGCGGTGACGAACACAATTGCGAACTGTGCCGCAGCAGTCGTCTCGAAATTTAATTATATTCGCTGAATTTCCAGCTGATTCGCCTGAAATTGTAGTTATTAGCAAGCGAAATATAATTACGAATGGGTCATAAAACTGTGGAAAACGGACATCGGTACGCGCATGAATCATATTTAAAGCAGAAAGTAGTTAGAATGCATTCGAATTTCTATTTTTCTTTTGCACGCCAATTATCGCAACACATGCTCGTTTTATTGTATTTACTACACCTCCGCAGCAGCAACAGATTGTTTACTACTTTCCGTTCAATTATGCCTAAACTACCAAAGTTAATTTTACGCCGAAAATTCTCCTAACGGTGTTGCGTATGTACCATTCATTTTTGTAGCTGAATTTCAACCGCCCGGCACTTTAAATTTATTTGTTTAGCATTGCACATGATGCAGTGCAAAACTTACATCTATTCATTCTCAACTCAGTCAGTTGCGATGGTGATTTAAGTGATCTAACACATGTCGTTCATTAGGGCGCTAAGTATCAATTAAATGTAGAGTGTTTACGCACGGTGTGGCATTTATTATCGCGTTTTCCGAAGAGCTGTGGAGCGCGATGAGGCGTAAAGTAAGTATAAGGAGCACTTGTTCAAAACTCTACCCGACTGCTAGAGATTCACTAAGCGACGACTCCATTTTTTACTAGAGTACAATTGTGAATACAAAGTTTGTTGGTCGCTCTTTCATTATAAATCCGAATATGTCTTTAGAATTCCCAATTTACAACAATTAAGTTTAACGACTGTACATTTGCATATTGCCACCTTAGCGCACTAATTAAATTACGTTGAATGAGGTTACAGGAACAAAGTTTAAAACCTTATGCAAAACAAACAATATTTGTAAGCGGTTCGATGAGGAGATATGCACACCGCACACACGGTCCCGACATTAACATGAAGTTGATTGATAACTATCGCTAAATTCGTCATTAGTATGCACGTCGGTTCGCATCAGTTTTGAAATGCGTCCGTGTGCGCGCTGAAGGAGTGAGGAGGCTGGGCTGGACTGGACTGGCTCCAGGTAAAACCAAAACCTTTTCTTCTCAGCCTCTCAGCGATCGCATTGTGTGCGCTTTGGCCGTCTCATAAATGTTCATTTCTTGCTCGCGCTTTTCACGTGTCTCTCAGGCCGCGCGTGTGTATGCGAGCATGGGTTGTACGTCGACGAGATGCCGATTCTTTCAGCTCATTGGGTGGTCTGGTTTGAGAGCATTGCATGTTAGTTTAACAATCGCCGCCACCGCCGCCGCCGCCCTGTGTGAGAGAATCCGCATTTGCAAAACGCTGTGGAAATAATGGAAATTACGCGCAACAATGATGTTTTCCAGCAGGGTTTTTGACGTAATCAATGAACGGAAACACTTCCGTTTTCTGCGCCTTGCGCCCAGCATATGAAAGCCGTTCCGATACTTGACGATATAGGTACGTATGCAATGTAAATGAGAAAACCTTTGGTGGATCGAAATCGAAATTATAATCGCGTGGATATAGAATCGTGTGTGTACGCGCGCGCTCATTATAAATTAGCATAATTTTTCAATAATGACGATGCGAGTGCGAAACGCGCGAGTCGAGGTCGAAGTGAAAATTTGCCTCGTGGCTTTTCTTGCACACGCGAGTGGCGCGCGCGCTAAAAAATTGGCCACGAAACGCAGCCGCGAAATGCACTCGAACGATGCACATTTTTAGCGCAACTTTAACAATTTCTCTTTGAACATATTTTACATGCGTTCTATTTCTGAAATCAATTTAATCGTCGTTTTGGCCGGAGAGCGATTTTAGTGCGCTGTGCCCAACTTTGCATTGTTGCTAATCAATTTGATTAATTGTGTTCGATTGGCAAGTGCAGTGAAATGAAACCGCCGAGCGCAAGTTTTCGCATATAGTTTCAAATGTTTAAATTATTAATGCTGGGCAAATGTGAAAAGTAACAGTAATGATAATTTCCCCAATAAAATAACATTGATAGGCATATAACAGTAGAATATGGGTTAGAAATCGAATGGAGACGCGTGAAGCTTTTGTTTCTTAATTTCTCTTGTGGGCTGCACCGAAAATTTTCAATTCTTTCGCAACGCCACAAAGATTTATCTCAATTCATTTTTATTGCTTTTATAGATTTATGTTTATTAAAGTATATTAATGTTGGTACGAATTCGAAAGCTATTTAATTATAATCGTATTATTGATATAAACGATGGAATGGACTTATTGAGCATGTATGATTGCGATTAAGCGATTAAGATTCGATATTTAGCGATCCGCACGTACGCATGCTTGCTTGCTTGCTTGCTTGGTGAATTTCGATTTTCTGCGTCTGGTGCAATGATTAATAACACAATCTGAAATAAATTATGAAATACACTTTCTTTTTATTTGGGCTTCATTTAGTTATATTATTTTGCTGTGATAGCATGTCATCTGGGTAAATATCAGAGATAATTTGATATAAATTTCATACAAGGAAATTGCTATTTGTAAAGCGTGAAGTTGTCATTTGGGAATTATTAATATTGCCAGTTGTTATAAATCATCTTGAATATGATCAGAAGATGCACCATGATTTTATGGTGGAGTTACTTTTTTGCGCATTAAAATCCGTTGAGAAATAGCCGAGTTACAAATGCAAAACGTTGCGCATAGTCGGTGATTAGCTAAGAGCGTGCTCCACTCAACCCTTTCGTTACTGGGCGCCACCTTGCCATTTAAAAATTTAAAGAGCCGGTGATGTAATCTTTGGTATGGTGACAGGTACACATTCCAACGATTCTACGCGTTTACCACGAAGGCGAGAGCGAGTGCGACACATCAAAGACATGATGCAAAGCGCCGCCTAGCGGACTATTTGGAACTTTCAAACCCCGGGTCTCCCGGGTTCAACGTTCATTCTATGACTTCAATGTTAACCTTACTTTTTCCTTGGCAACTTTTGTGCTTTTACAACTTTTTCTCGCTAATTAAGTACTTAATAAGTTCTATTGTGCAGTTCAAACACTGTGCAATTCTCGTCCTCCTAAACCGTTAGGTAAAGTGACAGCATCTAATTAGGACAGTTATCGGTAACGTGCGGGATGCCTCAAATAGTGTTGTAAAATTGGGGAGCGATGATATAAAGAAATGATACGTGCTTCATATATAAGTATAAATAATGTAATTATCAATTATTTAACACGTTGGTGTCGTGTTATTACGACTGTCTCGCATCCTTGCCATTTGCGCAAAACGCTCGACCGTTCAACATCATTTTTTGTTCGACTTTTTCTCCCAAGTGCAAAAACGGAAATGTATTTGACTTTGACTTCAAATCTTCAAAGTGAATCAAATCAAAGTCAACGCGAGCGCTAGTTAGTTAGACTTTGCGCGACCGCCTGTCCGATGTGAGCGTCGCGATAATTTCACTTGTGCGTGCTATTTTATTACCCCATTCATAAAGGATCTTATCCTGCACGCCGGCATCGCCCGACGCTGACGTATCTTCGCCTATCAATCCAGCAATCTGCAATGATTGCGTCGCTTGAAATAAACGTGTCTAGTGATATTGCAGTAGCAGCAGCATAATGGGCGTTCACTTAATCGACGCGCTGTTTAGGCGAGGCCGTCGTCGTCATCGTGTGCATGCATGTTGTGTTTGCACTCGCCTCGCTTACGTAGAAATTGCGATAATTTGTTGCGGTTTGCGCGAATTGTAATGTCCACACGGCCACTTCGGATAACGACGACGCCGACGACGCGACGCCGTGGCACGGTCCAAGAAGAGGGCTATTATGTTCGCGTTGAGTTACGTAAGTTATACCGCGTAATATGCGCCTGGCATTGATGAACGACGTTCGATAGAAATAATCATATAATTGCGCGACGGCATAAAAACGCTTCGCCATTGACATTGGCGATTGAAACATTGAAACATTATTGCATTCGCACGGCAGAGTCGGCAATTGCAGCAATTTGCGTTTTTCAGTGCGCCAATACTTATGTAAATCGCTTTTCGCTTTCAGTTATTGTCGTGGATCCGGCAAACTAGTCAAGAAACGATTCAATCGCAATTCGCTGCGCTGCGCACCGCCGACAGCGTCGCCGCGATCAAAGAGCTCGAGAAGAACTTCGAGAACTTTCAGTTCGATGCAATGGTAAGTGCCCTGGGTATGCGTCCCACAACCAACCGTCTGCATGCGCAGTCGCGCGCCATTGAAACTTTTACTATTGGTTTGCGGGAGAAAATTATGCAAAACGCGTTCAAACGCCCCGAACACGATTTTGACGACTTAATGGCGTTTGATCTATACCCATGTCCGGAACCATTAGCTCATCACGGAACGCGTGCGCTCCGCACACTTATCTCCTTCTACACCGATTACTATTTGTTTCCTCATCATACAACATACAATATTATCGGGTGTCCAACCGAATGGGCGATTTGAATGCGCAAATGTTGACGAAACGCATTGCGACCGCAGCGGGAGCAATCGCGTCTGCCAGTCCAGTCCGGATCGGAAACAAACAAACGCGTTACATTCGAACGGATGTGGCCGTCTATTATATACGAATTAAGTGAAAACCGTTATTCATCTCTCTGTCCAACACACCTGATCCGATTGCACCTTGTTCGCGCTAGTCATCATCCATTCGGCGAAATAATTCGCGATTCACGTGATCGCTGCCGCCGTCATGCGCATTATTTGAAGCGATGCAAGTTTTAATATTTCTGTGCGCGCATCACGACGACGACGACGACGACGCCGACGCGCTGGAGGCGTATTTATGTGGATACTCTTTGCAGCGGCAGATCGACAAGGCGAGCGATCTCGTCGAAGAGTCAAACGGCATCAAGGAAGTAAAAGGTAAACACTTGAAGGAGCAGACCAACAATCTGAAGAGCGAGGTGAAAGCGTTTGGCGAGCGCGTTGACGAGCTGCGCGAACGCCTCGAGGATAGCTCGCGGTGCTTCCAGCTGCTCGAGTCCTGCCAGGACATACTCGAGGACGACAACAAGGAACAGGAGGACTTCAAGCGGCTGGCATTCAAATCCGGCAATGAGAAATTGATTCAGCTTTGCAAGGTAAGTTGGCATTCCAGCGATTTAATTTGGAACTGAATGCACATGCATGTTCAATGTAGATCATTAAAGTGCAACCGGAAGTGACGCCCGCCGAGGAGGCAACAGCCACAAGCACGCCGATTAAGGCCTCATCACAATTGCGGCGACGCTCCGTCAGCTCGTACGCTTTCATTTTCAAGTGCAACCACCACGCTGCGGGCGTTTCGTGCAATTGCTGCGAATCGGATGCGGAAAACAGCGTCTCTTACAAGCTGAAGAAGCGCTACATGCAAACGCTGCAAAACTGTGGTTGCCATCAGCTGCAGAATGGCAGCAATGGCAGCGGGAAGGATGCGCTCGAACGCAAGAGCAGCGGCAGCGTCACGCTGGACGGCATTAAAGAGGTGCGCGAAAGTGTGGAGAATCTGCTGGAGAATATCGACAACACGCGCCGCAGTGGCGAAGATCGCTGCGGCCGGTGCGATAGTGGTGTTTCCACCGCAGACAATTCGGTTGGTGACGATAGTGGCTACAAGAAGAAGCGGGAGCGCTCCTGTTCATGCCAATACTATCGCGAGAGTTGTGCGTTGTGCAGCGCGCACAGTTCCAGCACCGAATCCAATCAGGATAACACCGAGAACCAACAAGATAGCATCATTGAGGAGAGTTCGGACGGATGTGTGAAGAGGTAATTAGGTTTGAATGGGTGGGCAATTGAGCGCTATAATTGTGTCGAATTGATAGTAGCAGCGATGATGTGGACGATCATTTTACGGAAGAGCGACGCAACGTGCTTCCGGTGCCGTCCAACAGTCACCTTTATTGCCACTCCTCGATTCTCGATCTGCCCGCCGACAGTTTCGCCGACAGCACCGACCCGAAGACGCAGAAGTACGTGGCAATTCGCACATCCACGTATGCACATTAATGACATCCGTTTTGTACTTGGTTCGCAGGACTCTGTTATATATCATGCGCGAAATGATACAAACGGAGCGCGACTATGTGAAATCGCTGGACTACGTCATCGAGAATTACATTCCGGAATTGCTGCGCGAGGACATTCCACAGGCACTGCGCGGCCAACGCAACGTTGTCTTTGGGAACGTAGAGAAAATCTACGAGTTTCACAGCCAGCACTTCCTGCGCGAGTTGGAGCAGTGCGAAAATCATCCACTACATGTGGGCCAGATTTTCCTCAAGTACGACGAACGGTTCTACCTCTATGCGTTGTACAATAAGAACAAGCCCAAATCGGACTCGCTAATGTCGGAATATGGAAGTGCATTCTTTAAAGTAAGTCCTCACTATAACATTTGAACGAGCGGTGCATTTAAATAAAAATTATGAAATTACAGAGCAAACAAATTGAATTGGGCGATCGCATGGATCTGGCCAGCTATCTGCTGAAACCGGTGCAGCGTATGGGCAAGTATGCACTGCTGTTGCAGCAGATGATGAAGGCGTGCCCGGAACTGGAGTCGAGCGCGTCGGAGCTGGCGCACAGTGAACGCGACGATTTGAAGCAGGCGGAACTGATGGTGCGTTTTCAGCTGCGCCACGGGAATGATCTGCTTGCGATGGACTCCATCAGGGACTGTGATGTGCGTTTGTTGTATGTTGATAGATATCGTTCCGCATTAACGCGTGATTCTATGATTTTAGGTAAATTTGAAGGAGCAAGGGCGGTTAGTGCGACAAAACGAATTTCTTGTGTGGGAGGGAAAAAATGGCAAGAAATCCTTGCGACAAGTGTTCTTATTTGAAGAATTGATACTGTTTAGTAAAGCTAGAAGATTTCCAGATAGAAAGGTAATTCTTACATAGTAGGTTGGAGATTTGAAACAATTCATCGTTTTTTTTTTTTATAGAATCTCGACTTATACATTTACAAAAATAGTATCAAAACGACTGATATTGGCCTTACTGCGAAAATCGGCGATAGCCCGACGAAGTTCGAAATTTGGTTCCGTAAGCGGAAACCGAACGACACGTTCACGTTGCAATCGATGACTGAAGATATTAAGAAGGCATGGACTGAAGAGTTATCGCAGTTGTTATGGAGACAAGCGATACGTAATAGAGGTAAGATCATATCAATAATACTCCTTCCTCAACGTAACGCAATCCTTTTGTAGAAGTGAGAATGCAAGAAATGTCCTCCATGGGCATCGGCAACAAACCCTGTTTGGATATACGCCCGAGTAAAGATCAAATCAATGATAGATCTATAAGTTTCGATCAATTAACACGCAGTAAGTGTGAATTTTATCTATTATATGTAATATTATAGTTCATCATTGTGAATGTTACAGCTGCACCAAGGTTTAGAAACTCCATTGTGGGCCCATCGTCAGCAGAATCGTGTCGCACCGTTCGCCGTCCTCACTCGGTGATATCGATGTCCAGTGTGTCCAGCGGCAGCACCAGCTCGGCAGGCAGCGGCCACACGACCATGGCTGCGACGAATTTGATCAATTTAACGTTCGATGCAACAACAATATGCGACAGTCCGAAGAATTATAATCGCTCAGGGACGTTGAATAGCCAATGTTCAGTTGGTACGGTATTAAAGCTCGCCTAATGGTATATCATTTTCAATTTTGTTTGTATCGTTTACAGAGAGTGGTATTATCTCAGATATATCATTGAGCCATGACGAATATTCCGACAGCACAATGCAAACACAAGTACATTGGCCTCTGGAGAAAAGCCCTTCGAATAGCGATCAGCTTCAAGCAAAGTCGATGAAGAATAGTATCAGTGCCGTAGAACCGCCTGCGTCGATTCATTATGTGCCAGATGATTTACCGGTTAATATTTAAATGTGAAATATATATTTTGCATGATCATATATTTTCCATTCGCAACAGAAATGAGAGTTAGGAAGTTTCCTACGTTGATGTAAAAGATATAATGCCTTTTTCGATGTATATATGATTAGCGAATATTTACAAATTTAATTTATTTTTAAATCTAATCTATTCAATGTTTCTTGATTTATGAATTTCGTATAAATCAAATTAAGATGATAACAATCAGACCATGAGCTATAAGACGTTGGAACAGTTTTTACATTGAACCAGGAATTTAATGAAGCGCACCAAATAAAATGTCCATGTAATACAAATACATAAAAATTATATCTATTTTGTACTTACAGCTTTAATTTATGTAGTAATCAACACATGCAATTTATAGTTACATTATTATGGCAGCAACATAGTATGCTTTATATAATCTAACGAAAATGTTGCAACGAAAGGGCAAATATGTAAAAAAATGTTTTTTCAAATGTGAAACGAATTGTTATAATTATCACACATTATATACTAACCTCTTAAACTATAATTATAATAGGTTCTATATTTGAAGTAGCATCTTTTTATATAGTCAATAAACAAATAATTTAGAATGCAGTATGCATATTCGGTGCAATTTATCCAGATAGGTGAGACAGATTAGTGCCTCTCACTCTCATTGTGCAAACGAGAGAGAACGGATCTCGTTCGCGCCTTTGCGCTGGTATTGAGTGAGAGTGAGAGGCACAAACCTGTCACACCTATCTGGATAAATTGCACCGAGTTTATGATCTCTCCTCTAATTTCGCGTAATTCGCGTTCGTTTCAGTTCGCGGTCACTCACTTAAAGTCCGTGCAATTTATTCAGATAGGTTTGACAGGTCACTGCCTCTCACTCTCACTCAATACCAACGCGTTGGTGCAAACGAGAGAGTACGATGTTCGTTCTCTCTCGTTCGCACAGTGACAGTGAGAGACACTAATCTGTCAAACCTATCCGCATAATTTGCACGGAGTTTACCCACTCGCACCGCGTATATGAGAGATGAAAACAAATTACATAAATGTGAATAAACCATTGTATTTATTTATTTAATTGTGTGCCTTTACCCAATCGCATTCCTAAATTAAATTTGATCTAAATGCCAAGGAGCGCAGTGAGGTAGAGGCTCTTATTATTAAAATTTGCTCGAATACAAACTACATCAGTTAGTTCCAACTTTCCATCTGCATCTACCATAGTAGCTCAGTCGGTGGCATGCATATTTCTGGAGCGAGGAGTCCAGTGTTCGATACCCGCCGGGGCCCAGCCTTTTTTCCAAGTGACAAGCTAATTGTCTTCGCTTCTGCTTCGTAACTCCTATCTAAAACACATTGAGCCGTATATCGTATCATGTGCGAGTGAGAGATCACATTGCATATGCATACGGGGTATACGGCACCATTGAAAAATATTCTAAGTCCCAACTCC
>JARJDR010011328.1:0-13951 GCA_030264135.1 Myllaena sp. GC000078 | reverse complement strand
TATGGCACAAAGTATTCGTTTATGGAACACTTAAACGCGGCGAACCGAACCACCAATGGTTCTCAAAAGACGAAACGGGATTGTATAAATACATAAGCGATGCCACGACCGTAGAAAAATATCCCTTAATAATTGGAACAAAGTACAACATTCCATTCCTGTTGTATAAACCAGGTAAAACGAAATTAAAATCGCTTTCTCTAGTAAATTAGTATTTCGCTTTGTCAGGAACCGGCCATAATATCCATGGAGAACTATATGAAGTGGATGACAAAGTGTTTGCCAATTTAGATGTGTTGGAAGACCATCCACACTTTTACATCAGAGAAATCAAAGAAGTGCAGACTCCTGATGGTACAACGTGTGACGCGTGGATATATTTCATAAAGAGTTTCCGTCCTGAATTGCTTCAGCAGGAAATGTTCACGTCGTACAGTGATATGGGTCCACACGGATTGCGCTATGTCACCAGGTACTTGAGGGATCCCGACTTCAGTGCCAAGTCCGGCATATTAAATAAGTAATGGTAATAACCGCCGTTGGTTTCAGTGAAAATTCCACAATTGACGACATGTGATTTGGCCACACAAATAAACTGCATATTTACTATAAATATCAATATTGTATTTTCATGTTATTCCATACATTTAAAATTTGCCAATGCAATTTTTAAATTGTCACAGCATTTAACATTCATACATACAACACATTTGAAGGAAACTTAATTTGTGGGAATGGTCTTTAATGCCGCCTCTCCCCCCAATATTAATGTCTTGAACAGATCTTCCATGCAGTGATAGGCTGTTGTGCTGTATGACATGTATGCATTTCCTGGACCATTACTGTTGTACTCGGATTCGCTTTTCATAAATAGATCTTTTTTTTATCAGGCTCATGTATGCGTAAGAATTTGCTCTTGTGTGTAGATTGTTGCTGGGGTTAACAAAAGTTGACTTTTTAACATAATAATAATAATAAAACGCCGAATATTCTACACTCGGATTAACGGCGAGTGCGCGCGCCGCTGATATATTAGCTGTCGTTGCTCAGTGTATTGTAACGATTGCCCAGGCTCAGTTTCTGTGCCTGTCCGCTATTCTTCGTCTGTTCGACGTATCGCATTGAATTCGACTTATTGTGCGAGACCACCTCGAACGAGCCCTCGTTACGAGTTCTAATGACAAGAAATGCAATTATTTATATGCGAACTACGTATATATTTACATGCTATATTCGTCCAGGCATTTAAAAAAATATCTATGATCAAAAAAATTATTTAATGCACTATCGTTAATGTTTAGGCATATAAAATTAGAATATTGATATGGCATGGAATGAAATTTATGTCCTTATCTTAACAATCATCACAAGTAATGTTCAAGAATTAAATTCAAAATAGTGCTATAGTGAGTTTGCAAACTGCCACAGAAAAGTACAAAATTTATTACATCCCAGACTGTCTCAGCACAAAATTAATCCACACGTTGCTAATTCATAATTCCAACTACAATTGATCACAGTTATTAATTTATTCCTGGACAGTGTCATTGTACCGCATTATGCTCATCTTCAACACATTTAGAAATCCAGCTTACCTCTTGCCATCTTTACCGCCACTAAGCGTAGGGAAATACTCCTCGTTGTGAATATCGGGCGCAGCTTTCGAACGCAGCCGACTTGGCTGCAGCATCGTCGGTTGACTGGGCTGGTTGCGTTTGCTCGGCGGCACGTACGCACCGCCGACGACGTTTGGCGTTGGCGCCGCCAACTCTGCCTGCTCTTCGGCGACCTTTTGCGCCGTCTCGACCACGGCAGGCGCAGTCGACTCCATGCGCTTCCACGGCCCCGTCACCTTCTCCACCTCGTTGCCGGCCTCATCATACATGATCTGCTCAGGTTCATTGCTGTCGCTGCCTGTGCCATTGCCCTCCGCATTCGGGTTTATTGTTAAATTTCCTATTTTCAACCCGGTGTAGTCCTTCTTCTCCTCCTCAAAATCCTTCCACTCGTCCTGCTCCTGTGGGAATTCTCATCGCGTTAACTACTAGCACACAGATCGTAAATTTAAATTCGGTAATGCAGACAATATGGCAGCATATAACCTCACATTCGCAAAAATTTCCACATTTCGCTCGCAAACGAATTGATTTTGCGGGCGCCAAGCAAAGTCTTTCGAATGGAGCCTACAATTGGTCACGCATGTGATTCGTGGCGGCGAACCGCAAATGTACAATCCTATTAACAAGCCTGCTGCGAATGTACTACGAACAGGGAAAGCGTGACTCACATGAATTTCGGCAGTCGGGTCGTCATCCTCTTGGCTCTTCTCCTTCTTGGTGGTTTTCTCGATTTTCTTCGGCAGATTATTGTCACTTTCTAGCTTCTTCGTCACCTCTTCGGAGGTGGAGAACTTGGGCTTCGTCTTGGACTTCTTGCGGTCCTTTTTCGCGAAGAAATCGTCGAGGTCTGCCATCGTGGGATGAGCGTGTGAGATTGAGGGCAGCGAAGGGGTATCGAACGAATGCGCGAATCGCGAAGGCGGGCCGTGATTTGCGGGCGCAGTTTGTTGATCCCGTTGATCCGCAAAGCGTAAGGAGGCGAAGCAGACGGGACTCGCGACAAATGTGTGGCGCACACGCGTGCAGAGAAGAGGCACACCACGGGCGAGCAACGGGCAACGTTGGTGGAATGAAAAAAAAACGGGGATCGAGTGGATCAAGTCACGCACACACACGTACAGATTTCGCTGCTGCTGCTTTTTGCCTGTAGCAGTTAACACGCGCCACCACCGCCGACGACGAACGACGACAGCAAGTTGAATTTCATCCGAAACGTGCCTGCGCGATGACGTCAAAGCCGAACTGTTGACAGCACGCATGCAGTGACACCAACCTGTTCCCATATTTCCCCTAAATGTTCCGAAAACTTTTTCACAGGTATATTTGAAAATCTTAAAGAAAACCGACTTGTTGCACTGCCAATACAATTAGATTTCAGTAATAGCTACTAGATTTCACACGATAATTTGATTTTAATATAATTTAACAATGAATTTCTATAAAACAAAATGTTGCAAATTGAGTTCGTTGTTCCTTTGGTTTGTAAGTAATTTTTGATATTGATTTGTATCTGGTATTTATCTGTATTTCATACTCTTCCATAAAATCACATTTCCGCCTCGTCGACATGCTTCCGTTTCGCATTAAAATAAAACCGAAACAAATTACGCGCATCCAGATGTGCGATACTATAGGATCGATTTCATGCTATTTACAGCCACGCCTAATACCTGCAGAGGAAAAGTGTGACAAAAACGATCAAAAAAGCGTTCAATCGCAATCGATTCGCATCGCTCTCCTTGCCGTCGCCGCGCGGAATTTCATTTTCACGATTTTGTTGCGCTTCCGCGAGCGCATTCTCGATGGCCTTATTGATGGTGCGCATCAGTGGGAAGTTCTTGTATTGTTCCGGTTGCGTGTCGTCGACGCAATCGCCCTCAAAGTCGTCCGTATCGATCGACCACACCATGGCGCCGGCCAACTGCTTGCCGATGGCGTACGCCACCTTTTCGGTGATTGAGCGTGGATCGTCGTAGGAGATGACGCGATCGCCGCTCACCATAAAGGGCGTGCGCGTCTCGTCGTCCCAGTGCGACGTGTAGCCTGCGCTCTGGTTGCGCTGCAGCGCACAGATCTCGTTGTAGCCGAGGAAGCCGTTCTCGCGCGTGTAGGGGCCGGCGAAACCCGTCGCCTTGGCGATGGCGCCCAGCCGTGGCGCGCGGCGCGCGGCGAGCTGCTCATCGGGTTGGTCTGGCAGCAGGAAGGAGCGCCCATACAGCGGTATGCCCATCACCAATTTGCTTGCTGGCGCGCCCATCCCGAGCATGTATTCGATGGAATATTTCTAAGTAAACAAAATTAACGTGTCTGCGTTTTATTTGATGACGAAGAACTTACGACACTGTAAGCGTCGGCGCTGGTGAGTGGCGCATTGGCGCCCGTCTTCAGATCCCACGTGCCGTGGTAGTCGTAGCACATCAAGTGGATGTAGTCGAGGTAGACCGACAGTCCGGCGACGTCGTACGCCACGTCGATGGTGTCCTTGCCGGCGCCAAAGGCGGCGGTGAGCAGCAGATTGAAATTGTTGAACGCGCTGCGCAGCTCTTTGACCAGCAGCAAAAAGTTTTGCTTGTCCTGCGGCGCACCGCCTCGCTTCGCTGGGTACTCCCAGTCGAGATCCAAACCGTCGAAATTGTATTTCCTAATCACGCAATTTATGACAAGGTGCAAATGAGAGATGCACTGAGTGAGCGTCGAACCTGATAAATTCCAGCGCATTTGCGACGAATCGTTGGCGTCGCTGTGCATCCGCCGCCATTTTCGAGTAGTTGGCGGATCCTTCGTTCCAACCGCCGATCGCGAGCGATACCTTCAGATGGGGATAGCGATCCTTCAGCTTGACGATGCGCTCGTAGCCGCCCTTGCCGTAGTCTTCGGTGAGATCCTGCCATGGGTCCAGCGGGCGGATGGTGTCATGCGTTTCGTTGAGACCGGCAAACGAGTAGATGATGTGCGTGCAGACATTCGGGTCGATGTGTTCGAGTGTGAATGATCCGCGACCTGGACGATAGACCGCCCAGGAGCCGACGTAACATGCGACTATCTTGCCATGTGTTGGTCCTAGGGTTGGATTACAGCTTGTTTTATTTCTTCTATAAATAACCGTTGGCATTGCGATTTGAATTTTGTACTTCCAATCAATCGTCGGGCAATATGAATATTGTTACTTATTAAACGTTAAATTTCTCCATTGCAATTCAATAAGATTTGAATACATATTATATAATGCAAAATATTACCTGTTATTAAACTTCTGATTGGCACAGCAACGAAAAGGAGCAGTAACACGAATGCGATGCGCATTTTGAATCACTTTTCAACCAAATAAAACAAAAACGTTATGAGAAATATAAAGCGCAATAGACACACCGTCGAAATGTGCCTAATATCGCATAATACAATCACGAAATTATTATAAATCCACCGCTCCTAAGCAGTCGTGTGGGTGTGATCGTGTTCACTTTTTACTCGGGCAGCCGCTATACAGACTGTTATTGTTCTCGCTGTAGTTTTTTACCGTTACCGAACTCTTTCGTGGCTCTTACACGAATGCAGACGCGATCGTCGTCGCGCGCGCAGTGATGAGAACGCGACCTATGAAAACGCTATCATTCACCGCAAGAATGGAGCGAAGCCGGCGGCGCGAGTGCTTCTTCGATTTCCTGCATGCGGCCGGCGCGCCGAAGAGGCTTCGGTGGCGGCGGTTTCGCAAGTAATTGCCGTGCGTTCCAATGCAAAGAACGAAGACAACCAGTTGACCTTGCGTGAGCGAGCGCGACGGCGGCTCAAGTTAATCGCCACAGACTGAGACTGAGAGTTGAAGGAGTTGAAGCACACAACAAATGTGATTCACGGCTTAAGCCTTTCACTTTGGTCTTTGTACGCGTTCTCAAGTGGCGCTCTAACGATTTCTACCGACTGGCATTTGGTACAATATTATCTAACGATCAAACTGATTGACTGCCGCAATACAAATATATATTTCAGTTGATCTACGTATATTTTACGATAGGTTTTAGATTAGCAAACCAAATATTTTGATTAGATATCGATGAAAAACCGCAGAAATTTTTGTCACTAAAATGTTTCCATTACATATTATTGTCGTCTTACATAATTGAGTCACGAATAATAACCTTGTGTTACCATTTGTGACGCACAAAATAATTTGTATTAATCTAGCGTGCAAATTTCAATGATTCAGCAATGATTCCATGTATTTACAGCTTAATAATTTCCATCTAATTATACATATAAACATTTTAATAAGCATATCAACTAGTCCGAATCCGAATCCAGTTCGGAACTCGAGCAGCGTTTCTTCTTTGGAACGTTGTTCAAGTGATTGATTAAATCTCGTGCCGGATTAAAGATTCCGCTCGTCTGCGTATTACATATCGCGCAACGCATCGACTTCCTGAAGTGAGCAAGGGCACATTTTTCACAGAAATAATGTTTACATCTAAAATAAAACAAAAAAGCTCAACATTTTTGCAGACTCACAATCAGTATGCCAGAACTTACTTTGTGATAATCGGCGTGTTAAACTCGCCTCTGCAAATATAACATTCATCCGGAAAGTTATCACCGTCGGAATCAATCTCATATTTCTTGTCTTCCTCATCACCCTTCCCATACTGACCAGCACTCCACTCCTGCTCCAGCTGCCATCCATGCTTGTAATCACTGCGATCATGTAGAAATTTACAGCTATCACCAAAGCCACAGAAGCCTGTCTCTTTGTAATCTTTGCAGATATCCGGCTGGTAATCCCATCGTACGGTCGCGCGCAAATTGGCCGGCGCACGTATCGGCCCGCGGCGCACCAAGCCGGAACTGGCATTGCCAGCAGCAGTGTCCTTTGGCTTGTAGTATTGAGCATAGTTATTAATGCCGCGGTAGATTTTGTCATCAGCCTGGCCCTCAAGTTGTTTATTGATTTCAAGTTTCTTCTCGAAAATCGCTTGAGCATCACGATCCTTTTCGGTTTCAATCTCCAATGTCGCGGTGGCGCCTTGGTCTCTAGGTCCAGTCGACATCACCGATTTCGTCGATTTGTAACTCACACCTACGTGCTCGGTGTCGTCCGCTTCGCTCGACGACGACGAATTATTGCCTGACTTCGTTTTTTGTTTCTTGGAGGATGATGTTTGAATATTTGGATTTGCTTTGTGTTTGCGCATTTTCCCGTGCTTGACTTGTGTGCTGTCTTCGGCCGCATCTTCATCCGACGACTTTTCTTCGCGTTGTCGGGTGCCTCGTGCCTTAATTGTGCGCTTCTTAAACATGAACGTACATGTTCCACTGCCTGGATCAGCCATTACTTAAGAATTGATAAGTTTTCGAGGTAAATTCAGAAAAAACACCACCGCATTTCGCTTTGTTTGCGTTTAAGTTTAATTGGTGTAACTAGGGTTATGTTTATTATTTCTAACCTATAAAAATTTGCAGATGGCGCTATATTTCAAAACAAAATTGAAACAACAAGAAGACACTTCCGACAACTTCCGGTGCTCATATTAGCATTTGCTAGCAAACGTGAAGAAACTGTTCTGGCTGCTCTGGCTGCTCTCACAGCTTTCATACGCGCTCTTCACAATTACTTCGATTACTTCACTGACTTGTGTTCAAATCAATCATTATGGATTCCGAAGATTCAGCTATTGAAAACGCTATTGAGAAGGTATGGTAGCAATAACCACCAGCTATATTATAAATCTAACAACTCCTTTCTTGGCAGACCGAAAGATTATATAACAACATGGAAACGACGTCTGTGACCAAGCGGGTACGCTACGAAACCGCTCTACTGCAACGAACCATTGATATGTATGACTCGGACCTGAAGATGATCGCGGAACAAACCAACAACGCCAGCACCGAGTTGGCCATGTACGAAGATTACATGCAGAACTCGCTCAAGAATACATTTCAAGGGTTGCTCGGGGATTATACCACCGGTATTCAACAGGCGGAACTTGTGCGTAAAGATTGGCAGAACGTCTGCGTCCGCATGGATGATCTGCAGGCATTGATTCCGCAATGCAAAACGGTCCGCAATGAGTTGGGCAAAGCTAATGACATCAAAGCGCAGATTCTCCGTGAAATAAAAGCATTGCAGTTGGCTGAGAATGAAGATCAGAAATCAATCAACGTTGAATACGATGTGCTCCAGGAAGAAGTAGCTACTCTTCAAACCACGACTGATATGAAACAAGCAGCAGCGCAGCATCGCGAATTGGTAGTTGCCGAGTTAGAAAATAATCTCGCCAATATCAGCAACGATATAAAAAATTTTCAACGCGTAGAATCTGCGCTGACTGAAGAGAAGCATTCGATTGCACTTGAACGCGCGAATGTCGTTGCCGAAATGACTGAATTGGAGAATAGAGATATTCGCAGTTATGATGAAAATGAAAATACGGCTTTGCTAGAAAAAGAAGTAACCATTGTTTCCAATCAAAACAATAAGATTACACTTCTCAACTGTGAGAACCAGGCGTTGGATACGCAATTAACATCGATGATTCCCCAAATCAATCACAAGTTTCAAGTTCAGTTCGATGTGAAGGAGTTTGACGATGAGTGTTTGATTGCTTGCGACAAATTGGAAACCAATGTGCGCAACAAGTTGGAGCAACTTGATAAGG
This sequence comes from Myllaena sp. GC000078, assembly GCA_030264135.1. Classification (NCBI taxonomy): domain Eukaryota; kingdom Metazoa; phylum Arthropoda; class Insecta; order Coleoptera; family Staphylinidae; genus Myllaena; species Myllaena sp. GC000078. The sequence continues at coordinate 5,682 of JARJDR010011328.1, read as the reverse complement.
TCAGTGTGTTCTGTCTATTTTTGTGATCATTGTGTTTATGTTTTCTGTTTTCAGATGTACGTTGACTGCAAACATGTCGAAAAGAAAATTGAAGACGATTTAACATTGAGTCAAGAGCAGTTGCGCGATACGCTAAACCAGAAAATCAAATTGGATGATGATTTAAAACGTCTCGAGGCACAAATCGGCGCACGCAAGGCTGCTTTCGACGAGCACCAAGCTGTACTTGAATCAGTAGCCCTCCGTCAAGCCGAACATGATAAACTTCATATGGATATCGCCAAGTTGTGTCATGATCAGAACTCTAGCCGCTTGCAAAAAACAGCAGAAGTGGAAAATTTAATGCGCGCTGTTTCCGAGTTGGAGGCAACGAAAAATAATCAGATTCAACAAATGCGCAGCATCCCGGAGGAAGTACACAAATTTGGCACAAAGCTTGCAGGCGCCAATAAAGCAATTGAAGAAGTTCGGGTGCAAAAGGAGGAAATGCAAGATTATTTGGCCAAAGTAATTGCAAGGCGTGACGGACATGATAAGAGGGTCACTATTAATCCAACAGAAACTCTCACCCAGTCCCCTGCAGATACAACTGATGTTTCTCCAGAAACTTGAAAATCTTTGATCATTGTACGGTCGCAAAAATAATCTAAAAAAGTATCAGAATATAATTATTAAATTTGTAATTCATATCAAACGAGGGAATATTTTTTTACAGTCATTTGAACCGCGAGACACGATTCGTGCCTCATTTATTAATTATACATTCAATGTTAAAATCTAAACAAGAAATCAAATAAAGTTACAATGAATCAAATTATATTAAGAGTATAAAATTCGAAAAGTATATCACAAGTAAGGAATATCATGTAGAAAATAGTATCAAACAATCGGCAAAAACACACGATTAAAGTAAACAATATGTGAATACGGTTCAAAAACCAAATCATAGACAAGTACTATTGGAATGGGTGTTGCTTGTTTCAATTGGCTTGCAAAAAATTTTATCACAATTCGTAATCAAATTCTCAACCATTAAAATATCGGTTGTCATGTCGGGCAGCATTGTAGATGAGGTGGTCGGTGGTCCAATCAATGTCGGTGCAAACACCGTGGCTAAATTGTGCGACGTCATTTTATTGATAGCTGCATGTTGGCTAACTCTAAAATTCGCAACAGAATTAATCCATCTATTTCTACTTGATGAATGCACAAACGCTTACCGTTTAAGGTGACTAATCACAAAGTGCAGAGTATCGTAGTGAGGTTTCGGCAGTGTTTCAAGCGCCTCACGCATCTTTTTCAGAAGTACATGAATATCATTTGCAATATAATTTTCTGCGAAAATACTGTTTAAATTTCGTTATAAGCCGCATCAACAACACTTACGTATTGCGGCAATTAGTAGTGGATGAACAATGAATGTTATCAATGGTATCGGTAAAAGCCGTAGATATAATTTTAATGCACCTGTCACTGCATTCACATTCGGGTATTTGGCATGACTCAAGTCAGCCTTATCACCATCTGAAAGAAAGCAGGAAATTCAACATCCGTTTATGGTTGCCAAAATGTCGCGGTTTACCTTTATCAAAAGTCATTTTAATACATTCGATCTCTTCCGCAAAACCGCTCAAGCGATAAATGCCTTCGACGAGCAGACCGCGCGCTTCCACTTCGGTCACGCATTTGGTGACCACAAACGGCAACGAGGCGTTGTGCGCAGCTAACAGTGTCGTTAATTCGATGCCAAACACACCACGAATATATTTGAGATCTGGCACGCAATCGTTTGGAAATTTCTTCGCGCATTTCTCGTGCGCCACCGTGCCGCAATCGTCGCATTTCACGCCCTGTGCGGTGAAGCCCCACAGAAAGTTGCCACACAGCTCACACCAATTCAATCCCTTGAATGTGTTAATTTTAAACAAATGAGGTTTTTCCACCTTGTCATTGCTCAAAGGCTGGCATTCTGGTGGTGGCAAGACAAGTACATTATTATTTCTGAAACTAGATAATATTTAGTAAGACATATTTTCAATTTCATCTATTTGTAATCCATACTTGGCATAGTCTTTACTCAACACACGCAACTTTCTCTTATTTAAAGTCATATATGGGCTCTCCTGATAACTTATTGTTTGCAGTGATTGCAGTGTTTGAGGCGCTTTGAGTTGGAGATACATGGTAACCAGGCCATCCGCAACTAGGGACCTGACACAATCATATCTCTTTTTGCTTACATAGAGCCCTCCAATATCATGATACAATTTGTAGTGGTGTATCTTCTCATTGAATCTGAATTGAATAATCTCAGATATTAAAAATGGGGACATAGACATAAGCCAACTGTCCTTACTTCAAACTTAGAGTATAAAAGTCTCCATTCCCTGTTTTGCTATCTCTAGCAAGATAAGCACCATTTGGTTGATCAGTAAGTAGGGCACTTGTGGTGGAGCTGGAGAGAGGTCCATGATAATCCTGGCCCAGGTAAAATGGTATATTCAAGAGATGTTGTTCACATAGAATAGGAACAGGTACTGGTGCACTTAGCTGCCAGCGGTACACTGTAACAAACAATTACTCTGATTAAAATTCACTCAATATATATGAGGGTTGCTTTACATTTAATAAGATCAAATAAAATTGGGTATGTATGTTGAATAACATCGGGTTCGTGAAGTGACGACGTATGCAACATTATATCGAGTGAAAATCTAGAGTTAGAGAAATGGTGAAACGAGTAGTGCCGTAGTTGAAATAGTACTTACAATCATTTTTCCATACAGAATGCACTGGGGAATCTCCTACCAATTCCATGTTTGTTTGGTTCGTTATCACAGATAAACAAAATATTGATAACGAATCCAAGGTGTAATACTATCTAGTCTGCTCTAATTTCACTGCACGGACGATTACATTTTCATTCACTCCACGACGTTGCACATTGCTGCAGCAACCGAGAAAACTCCATTGTTCACTAATTACGGCAGACTTAATTAACTATGGTTGAACCAAACATGTATGGCCAATGAAGTGGAAGCATCCAAAATTAATCATACATTATTACATTAATGAGAACTTGATTCATGCGTAACCATCACAAGAAATACGGAAACATCGTAGGAAAGCATCGTTTACTAAAGAAACAGCTGACAAACCTTTGCTTTTCCCATTTCAATGCAGCTCAAGCATATGAAATGATATGCAAATCACCATTCATAACCTCCAAAAGCACCTGTCACGATGAAATCATTCAAAATTCTCGATAAAACCCTGGCCGTTTTTTGGAATATCACCGCCGGCTTATTCACCGGAGGCGCCTGCGAAATACATTGGCCGACCAAGTTGTCATGAGCGTGTCCGATAAGATAGCGTAATAAAATGAGGCAGCGCCGCCAAGGCCGATGTTCGATCATCGCTCGCGGCTCCTCACCACGTTGCCTGCCTGCCGCCGCTGCCGCCGTTTCGCGCTTCTCGCGTGACGAAAATCAAACGTTCGCATAAATTGCCGACGCGTGCGTGCAAGCACCACCGTGCATTAGTCGGGCAGTAGCAGTGAATAGCAGTTTGAGTGCTGGTTGTCCTTGCCGCCGCCGCTGTTGCCGCCACCGCACTCGGTTGAAATTTGTTGGTATCGACGAACGTGATCGGTCGCGCGGCCACCGCACTCCAAGCCACATTTCAATTCGATGGCAGCCACCGCAACGAAGCACTGCGATAGTAACGACGCTGCGATGGCTCCCAAACTCAACGAAGACGTTACCACCGTCATCATCAACACGGGGAATATTCTGTCGTCCAACGATATCACCAAGAATCCTGGACAGAATCCAGCCGAGGAGGTACGGTAGCGCATGGACAAACACTCATTAATTATGTGCTTAATTGTGTGCTCTTTTTGCAGCTGGCTGAGGCTGTGAGCCTCACTGTTTCCAACATTGATCCTGGGACAAATAAACTTGACGATGCAACAGTTTACTATAGTCAGGATGGTATCTTGGTCAACATGGACGAGGAAGTGGAAAACTTGAAGATTGGTATCAAGGTTTTCCTGGAGGATGACAATGCAAAGTTTCTAGAAGAAGCTCTAGACAAAGGTAGAGCAATTTGCAGTACAATTAGCTATCAACTACTTTGCTTTCTAAATTAGCATTGATTGAAATGTTTACATTCATGCGAAATAACTCAACACCACTGTTGTGACTACCAGCATATTGCAAACTATTACGCAATGCTGTAGGTGTTGGATTTCTACACCATTTTCAATTTGATATTGGTTTGCAGCGTTTTCCGCATTGAATGTGTCTGCCGTGCACAATGTAATCATATCGCTGAACAACAAGGGAACCGGCGATGAACAAGTGCGCAAAATCAAGAATATTTGGGGCAGCTTGGAAAGATATGTGCAGACAAACAAGATACAGCAAGTGGGTTTGTCAGACGTGGAGGAGAACGCATTCTGCCGCATCTATATGGACGCCAGTATTAAGCCCAGCATCATTCAAATCAATCTGGCAACATGTTGTGTTGTTCCACCTAGTCTGCAGCAGTTCTGCAAGGACAATGAGGTGTTGTTGCTGACCCACAGTGATCCGGCCGAGATTTTGCCGTCGAACGCGATCAAGCAGATCTTTGGCACGCCGTTCGTCCTCAACTGGGCGGTGCGGTTTCTGGTTCACATCAAGTGTCGTGGCGTTCTTACCACCAAGGGTTACATATTAAGTTTGAGCAAATAAAATTGATAACACATACGTTGGGCTTGAATCGATCGTGCTTTGCAATAGTATTACTCATCCGTGCGGCAATGATTTCACGATGTGATTTTGCATACACTGCGTTTTGTATATTTCTAAGAATTATTTTATACATTGGGTTTCATTTTGTTGTCTGTATGTTACGATTTTTATGCATTTTGTTAGAAATTGGATTTTTTTGTAATATATTTCTGTTACATATGTCAATTTACTTAAATATGTTCTATGTATCGTTAATTAAATATATCCATTGTCATTCTGTGACTGTTTTTGAAATAAACGTGCATTTCGTGTACACATAACATTCGATTTTGTTTAAATTAAGGCACATTCATAAATAATTTGGCTGGAATTGAGTTTCGAACATTTCAAAGCGAGTTATATCTTTGTAATGTGGACAAATGCAAAGAGAGGTCGCTTCCGTGTCAATTTGTAGATTAAATTTTAATGCGCATGGTCGGTGCGCTCATTGCATTTGCTTAAAATATTAAACATTGTACATAGTAGTCAAACAGTTATTATGCATATGAAATAATCCACTACGTAACAAGCATTAGCAGTTTGCCACTGGAGACTTATGCACGATGAAAAACAGGCTTTAATGAATGACTGCTTTTCATTAATTTTGTATGTTTACAAGTTTTGCATATCTACTGAACCTCCTATTAGCATATATCATATCATTGTTTATTTGGTTGTTGTTTTTTCATTCAATTCTGATATTTTTATTCGGAATCATTAAAGTGACAAAGTAGTCATCTTTATATTTCTTAACATATTATTACAAAATTTATTTACTTAATTTGTGTCTGTGCGATCTTAAACTAATTTATCATCTACATATGAGGCATATTGAATACTTGACATTACATTTATTTACGAAATTAAATATTTGTCTGTCCTTTTCAAACAAAAAACACCAAAAATT
>JARJDR010011324.1:0-18402 GCA_030264135.1 Myllaena sp. GC000078 | reverse complement strand
GTCTAAATCGGAAACCCGCTGAACTGCGGCGCCTCTCCGAACTAGAGCGCAACGCTGAGCTGTTGAACAAAATTCACAACAATGTCCCGCAGGGTTGGGAATCGCAAATGGTCAGTGCCCTGCGTACCACGCCTGATAAGCCCTTCTGTGCGAGTCCTGAATTTGCCCAAATACCCGCCAAAAGTTCTAAAGGGCTCATGGCTTCCGCTTTGGTCATAGCGCCAAAAGAACGATTCTGCCCCAAAGCACCGGTGGTTCTTTCATATAATACTGAGCCAGTGCCGTTGCCCGAGGAGACTGTACCCTATTTGCCACCGGAGCGACCTGTTATTCCTGTGGTGCCACAGGAATCACGTGGCAGTCCGTTTGTGGAGGCATTAAAAACCGCACCGGAGAAACCGTTTAGCTCCAAAGGACTCGGACCAACGCCGATTCGCAAGAAACAGGAGGATCTGATATTGAAGGACTTGCCTAAATCAACAGAAAAGTTGTCGATGTTAACTGCTTTGACAACCGCTCCGGAGAGAACATATTCGCCGATGACTCTTGAAATGCAGGGAAGAATTTATAATCTAGAAGAGCGCAGGGAAGAGGAGAGCAGGTTAGAGGAACGACATATGGAAGAAAAACGCAAGTTTACTATTCGACAGCCAGTACCGCAACCTTTCATTGGACGAATGGTAGAAACTTTTGAGGGAAATCCCGGTAATCCGACCATCAATGTGCAAGCTGAAGATGAAGAGGCTATCTATCAGCATGCGACTGTTAGCGGGTACGAAAAAGCTATACAAATGCAACAGGAAGTTCAGCAGATGCAGGCAAATGTTCAGGTCCAGCAACAGGTATATCAGCAACAAGAAGAGCTTACCCACGAGGAAGAAATACGTGAAGAAAGTCAGGACCAAAAACATGTTTGTTGCTGCATACATCAACGTGAGCAACAAATGCAGAAAGCCAAAGAAATTGCTCGCCAAAATGAGGAAATTATTTTGAAAAAACCTTTGTCTGTCGCGGAAAGTCTTCATAAATCCGGATATATACCACAGTATCAAGCAAGTTTGGAGTATGATGAGGAAATACAATTGCCGCATCACAAAGATATTAAAAAATTGTTGAAACCCCATGAGAAAACTGTCGTGCCGTCTCAGAGGCCTTTATTGGGGCCAGAGGCACGTCCTGAGATAACTTTACAACCTCCAAAGGTTCTCACACCAGTGATCGTCAAACCAGAGGAGTACAACCTCAAGACAAGCTTCCAACCAGTGAATGTTGATTTTGAACCACCAAGCTCTGCAATGTCGCAACGCTTGGGTCAATCTACACCAAGTCGTATCAATAAGTCGCCGGCAACTTTGCCACACTATCAGCAAAATTTGGTTGCTACCCAATTTCTGGCCCCTGAAGTAAACGTCTTTGATCCATCCAGTCCGGGACATTCCCGATCGCCGAGTCCATGTCCGGACGCACGACCAAGCTCAACGTTTTGCAAACAAGCGCCGAGACCCAAGAGTCCCGCTGCCGGTCCACCACCGAATCCAATGAAGAAGCACAAAGATCACGTTAGCTTCCAGCAGGACTTTCAAGTGGAGAATGCCAAAGACAAGCTTACAGCCTACATACCCCATCATCAGGAGGAGCACCAGATACAAAAATCTGGGGGTAATTACTACGATCGCAGTTGCACAAGGGAGGCTACCCAGTCGCAATCAGCCATCAACGAGCCGAACTTTCAGCAGAGCACGCAGCGTGCACAGGCGTATCAAGCAGAGAATCTTGCACGCCTTGAATGCACTGTGCAGGGCCATACTCAGATGTGCACTACCGAGAAGGTACGTGCCGAACAATTGCGGGCATTGCAACAGACCCAGTCGCAGAGTGTGCAGAAGTCGGCAGACGGTCAGACGCAGGTACAACGGAAGCGCACCGTTGTCGAAGAGTTCGAACAGACGCACAAGGAACGCACGGTGCAAATTGAGAAAAGCTACCCAGCCGAACGTATGAACAGATCCGCGGTGCCCGTTCCCGTGCATGACGAGCATAATTTGGCCGGTTTGCACGTGACGAATCCTAAACAGCTTGACTCACCGTTCTTGAAGCAATCGATCATCGGACCGGTGCCGATGCCCAAAGCTCCCGTCATGAAGATCCCCGACCCACCTCCACCTCCGCCACCACAGGCGTGCTTCCATCCCGTGCAGGTTCCCATTCCCAAGAAAGTCCCTATGCCGGCGGTGCCGCCGCTCTCTCGCGATGTGTTTCCCATCCCCAACACTTCCGGGCCAAATGCGAATCCCACTGTAGCGTCCAATACTGCTCCGCCTTTAGGTGCATCCCGTGGGCAACAGGCTGGTGGTGCCGTCTTCGCGCCGAAGCGCGGTCGCGGCGTGCTGAACACCAGCGGGCTGGGCACACGCATCGCCATGTGCGGCTCGTGCCATCAGCAAGTCAGGTTAGCAGCGCTTGTTCGGTGTGCTAGCCTCCTAGGTCTTTTCTAATTTGCCTAATTAATGAAAATAATTTTTATGTAAAATAAGTGTTGATTTAGCTTTTTCAGTTTTCTTTTTTGTTGTCTTACTAACAGAGCATGAAACCGAAATAGTTTACTCGGATGATCGTGTGGAGATCACCACCACGATGGGTCCGCAGACAAACGCCAACGAACAGTATTACAATGAGATCAATGTGAGCATACCGATGCCGACTTTTGCGCCATCGCTATCGTCCGAATCGTCGCCGCGGTCGTACGTGTCATGCAATTCGAACGCGTCCGCCGGCGATAAAACCGATTATTACACGTCGTCGAAGAACAACTTACTCGAGACGACCTTTCCCAGTCTGAGCAGCACTAACGATCCGCAGAAGCATGTGCATCGCGCTAAAACAAACAAGCAGTCGCATAACAATCCTAACGCTAATCCAGTGTGTAGCGTGTGCAATAACTATATCAGGTTGGTCCATGTTATGACAATTTCCCCAAAATCAATCTGAAAAGCTTTGGAGGGTTAATTTGATCTAATTGAGGCATTGCTTATGAAGGGGACCGTTCATTTCGGCACTTGGCAAGATCTGGTGTCCAGATCACTTTGTCTGTGCGACTGCCAGCTGCAAGCGACCCCTGCAAGACATCGGCTTCGTTGAAGAGCAGGGCAACCTACACTGCGAGTACTGCTTTGAGCAATATTTGGCGCCCAATTGTGCAAAGTGCGGATCCAAGATCAAAGGCGTACGTGTGTGTTTGGTGGATCTAAGAAACTTTTCAACATAGGTTCTTTCTATGTTGCAGGATTGCTTGAAGGCGATAGGCAAAGCCTTCCATCCGGAGTGCTTTAGCTGCGCTCACTGCGGTAAACTATTTGGTCATTCGCCGTTCTTCCTCGAGGATGGTCTGCCGTATTGCGAAGGCGGTAATCTGAACTTAACCAACATTTAATACTTGAAATTCATTTTAATTTGTATATGCTATAGATTGGAATGAGATGTTTACAACGAAATGTTTCGCTTGCGGCTTCCCGGTGGAGGCTGGCGATCGCTGGGTGGAGGCGTTGAATAACAACTATCATAGCCAATGCTTCAATTGCACGGTAAGATGCAAAGTGACATTAATTGGTTATAAAGTTGGATATGCGTAACGATTTTTTTTCGTAATAGATGTGTAAGAAGAACTTAGAAGGACAGAGCTTCTATGCGAAAGGCGGCCGCCCATTCTGCAAGAATCACGCACGTTAAGTGCTCTTAATTAACACAATACTAAATCAAGTTAAACACGTCTTGAAGTCATTATAGCACTAAATTAAATTCTATCAATTGCTGCAATGCATTCAATTAAATCGAAAGCACGAATCAATAGTCAGTTAGAACATAATGAAAATAAAACCAAAAAAAATACTATGATAAGGATTAGTATAAACAACATGCAACGAAGCCGCAATCATAAATAATCTATATCTTGTATCTTTAATCGTTTCGCTGCAGTATGTAAATATTTAAAAACTAATTCATATTTCGTGGTATTAATTTGAAAACAGCGGCTGCATAAATATTAAAGTAAATGTCTGTTTGTCATGTCATCAGCGAGCAGCAAATATGAAATCGATGGAAACGTAATTAATACCTAAATCGAAAAGGCCGCATCATTATTTGCGTTTTAGAGCCGAATCACTGCAGTCTAAGTCTTCAGTCTGGTCTATAGGTTTGACGTATAATGTTCTACTGCAGAATGCAACATGCGAAACTATAATTATGATTTTGCGCCGCTCTTTCATCCATCCATTTCCCCGTGTGCGCGAGTATGCAAATTACAGAGTTAATTAATTTGTTGTTTGATATATTCTTCGACGTATTTGTATAGTGAATATGGTAATGCACAGCAGAGTTATTTATTATAATGCAGGCGCGCGAAATGACTGCATCAATGATGCATTAGCGAATTTAGTGAAAAATCATATAACACACACATACACTCAAATCCCTGGGCTCTGTAGTATGCTTTTAGTTTTCTGCATGTTTCTATCTTTAACATTTAAATTGCACTACATTTGCACGGAAGTATCATCGAAACTGTTTGAATTTATTACGTGCCATCGATATGTTTAGACGATTATTTAGATGGATTGTTTTCTTCACTTTTACTTCAATTTTCTGTCGACTCGTAGTTTTCCTAGTTAATAAAACAACAAATAAGGATGTTAGGTACTTAACCAGAAAGCGAAACTTAAATTATTCTTCATCTATCGTTTATTGTCTATTTATAATATCCTATTATTGTTCATAAGTAATAAGTTATTTAAAAATCTATTGTAATTGTAATTACACATATATAATAAATGCTTTGCGAAACAATTGATTGACTAGTAATAAGAGTTTAGAATTTTGTCGAACTACTCGTACAGCGAATACGAACACATCAACGGCACTGGCAGATCGTGTTCTTCAAATTTTGCAATTGTTTTGGCATGAGTATCGAAATGTTTTGTGTAAGCTGTGCTGCTTAAGGAGTGCTATACGGGCGGTATCCAAATTTCGGCAGTCATTTCCAAGGCATCGTTGAGGCGTTCATTCAGCTGGCGTTCGCTGGCGTGCACATTCGTTTTGGTAATCTCCTTCGCACAGCGGATCCATTTCGCCAACTATAAAACCGATGTGCATAGGGTCTATTGGTCTAAACAAAATCTACACTTACCTGTCCGACAATCTGTTTGGTGCTGCCCTTCTCGAGGTAGCTGTAGAAATTGGTGCGCTCGTTAAACGGACACAGTCGCACCCAGCCGCCCTCGCGTTTCGGCGAAATGGACCAATCCTTGCCATTACCCCACTCTCCCGACTCTTTGTTTTCACTTTTTTGTCGCTTCACTCCTAACATGAAAATATTGATAATTTTTGAAGAAATTGGTAATAAGAATTAATATTTACTTGGTTTTGTAGAACTTGGTTTGGTCCGCGAACTCGATTTGGGTCTGGCGCTCTTCTGTCGTTGCTTCTTCCGCCAGCGACCAGCGGCATTGAACACCGACAGCGAGGTTGCTTCATTATCGCACAACTCGCGATTATTCTCCTTGAAATCGTCATTCCAGACATTGAACACCGACAGGCCAGTATTGTATAAAGGCAGGCCCAGTAAATCAAAGAGGTCATGAAGCATAGGTTTCTTCACCGTGTGGTCTGCATCACAATCGTTACCCAATGCTGGACTTAGATTCACCTACAAATCCCTAGAGTTATTTTGATTCAAACTAGGATTATCTCAAAAAATACCTCAAGTAACCAAGGCTTTAAACAGCTATCGATCAAAACATCAAACCCGAAAAACTCAAAGCAATTTGTCGTAGGAGGTACTTGAGGCACCTGACTGATCACAGTGAGCACGACAAGCGCACAGATTCGTTGCCATAACAACCAATCATTGATTCCCGCCTGCCGGAAGTAACGCCGCAATTGTTTCAGCGTCCATTTGCATCCGGAACCAACGCGCTCCTTCATCTCCGCATAGCCCGGTCCCAGTTTGTTGATTGAACTGTTCGTCAAATGCCTGAATGGGTTGCGCAGATCGGTGAGCGTAAACTTATCAGTGCCGAAACGCGCCAACCCATCGCGGTACATGTATATGGTTAGCGGATGATACGACGGTATACAGACGTACAGCCGCAAATCGAATTTGTAACCGCCAATCAATAGCGGCCGTTCGATATATTTCTGGACGATCGTGTTCGTGTCGTAGTTCAATTCGCTCAGATTCTATAAATAACCCAATGGAGTAACTCGCACGCTTGGGCCGCATGTGTGAATGTGCGTTGAAAATTACTTTTTATGGCAAAAGCAAAAGTTTGTCGTAGCCACGGATATCAGCATAAAAAATCGCCGTCATAACGCATAAAAATATCGACAGGCAAAGCGGGGGTTAATCGGATGCCATCGATCAAATCATTAAAACAGATCGCTGCCCAAAAAAATATTGTTAAGGAACGAATACATTGACAACTTTACAGGGTGTGAATGTATTTGCTATGGTATTTGTTTTCTATGTACTTACCCGAAATAGAAATATACCACGACCTTGACTCTGAGCCACAGGTTTGCAAATCCATATCGGATTCGCATCATAGTAACCCTCGGATTGGTCCTTGGCGTTCATAGCGCGCGGCTTGTTGCATTCGGCCGCAAGCTTCGTGTACTCCACGGGCAGATTGTATCCGTGCGGACTGCCACATACAATCATATCAACATTTATTTTTAATCACATTACAATGTAGGGTGAGAGCATTGCAACAAATTCGAATCAATTTCAATCCAAATTTGATGAATTGGACGGCGATCGGATGCTCCGATAAAAACGACGCCGACGGTGATTCATGATGATTAATTGCATCCCGCCCGCCAGCTTACAGTATACAAAACGTCCAACGGGGACCGAACACGGGGAAGGAAGCCTTCCACGGTGTATTGTTTTTGCGTTGATGAGCTAAGCAAACTGCAACATGCATGCATAAATGCAACCAACGTATCGGTTTCATGCGCCATTTCTCTTTAATAGGCGAATGATTGAGAGCCGATTTATTTAATGCATGTACAACATATTGTTCTACGCCACATCAATATGGACGACCGTTGCAAATTCGAACACATATTGCAGTGAGTTTGGTTTACCTGAAATCATAGACGCTACCGTAGATCTTCTTCATGCAGCGTAAATGGCGGACGAGATTATCCTTGCGGCAAATCGACGATCCCTTCGGTATGTGATTGATGTACTAAAGTGCCAAAAATACCAGGCAATTTGATTCGAAATTAATTACAAGCGTATAAGGACAATGTTGACATGTCGGAAATGGGAATAATGAAATAAATGCGCGCGGAAGGGTGATAAATCATGTTACCTGCCACGTGTTCAGATTGCGGTGGTAGTTGGCTGTAAAACCGGACGCCTTCCACCAGAGGTTCCATTGGTCGCCGCTGTCGAGATTGAATTCTTTCCAGCCGCGCTCCAGACACACCTGCCATACAAGCGATAAATTACGTTCATTGGCACATAAAAAGGACACAAAAACAATGCAGCAAGTCCGGAAATTACTTTTCATGCATCTTATTAATAAAACCCAAATGTTGGAATCCTTAAAACATCGCTGTTTAAACGCTCATTATTGCGTTTAAATTATGATCGTTTGCAGTATTAAAGCAATAACAAAGCCACCAAACGGGGGTTGTTAAATAGTTAGTACGGGCTCATTATGCATTTTATGCGTCTGCTTTGGTGTGTAACCCAGTTGCGAAAAGGTCACATAGTTTACCAAATGACACTTAACTATCCCCGCACACTTGCGCATCGCGTGTAAATTTGTTGTTCATTATTCAAATTACTTTAATGATTTTTCGCATAAAGGAGTGTAATTGTTATACTGTCCCGTGGGCAGATGCGAAGAGATAATATAAGGTCAAGTATTTCGACTTCAACCCAGTTGCAATGTGTCGCATTGTTCCGTTGACCTTTTCCCGCTGACTTATCGTCGCTGAAAATATGCAACACAGGATAACCAAGTGGATTGAAAATGGAAGAATGTAATTTGCAATCAACAAAACGAAATAATTAAATCCACGACATCGTTGCAGACAAACCAACGAAAGTTTTCGAATTAAATGCAAACTGCCGAAAATGACAAAAACTTTATGCAAATTAAGTTCGATGAAATGAAAATAGAATACCTATGGATGGCTTTCGGAATGGAAAGCTCACATAGGTATATGTTGCGTGTCTACTTAAATTTGCTTATTTATTTACGTCGGAACGTTTAGCGTCAACACGAAGTTATTGTCGTCATATTTTGTCTTCAACTTTGCTCGCCTTTCTCCAATATTCAGATAACATCACGATTATAATATTTATGAATTTCATTAAAATCTTATTATGTCATTTGTATTGCATTTTTTCAGTAAAATGTAAAAGAAAAGATTAATTTATGATATATAAAGCATTTTAATTGAGTCTTCATGTGAAACCTGGTACAAAAGTATGAAAATAAAAAATAATCCGTTGTTGTGGAAATAAATCTCGTTTAAAAATAGAAATAACAAGAAAAAATGCTATAAAAATGATTGTGTTAATTATTCATTTATGCCGTAACGCCTTGTTACGTTAATTCCACCCTGTCGACATTAATACCAACTTACAAATCACCTCCGTTGCACGGACGGTGCGGTGCGGTGTTTTGAATAGACATACCGGAATCGTAACGAATGTAATTTCCGCTTGCGCATATACACTTTCTCCATTCGACAAACTATACAACCAGCTGGCTACCGAAAGTAATGAAGCGATAAAAATAAAGCCGCAATCCAACGCGCCGCACGATGCTAATGAAGACTGGTGAGGAGTTTAAACTTGACCTTTAAGGTGAAATGTATTTTTGCATCCTAACAATAAATCGAATGCATTATTCATACGACCATAAACTTCACCCTTCATCCCCAAATGATTGCGAGCGATTAAAAATCATTTACGACAAGCCAAATCTGATGGCTTCTAACAATCCAACTGACATTTGCAATTGTATTTTTAATCTACTTTGAATACAAGTCGTGCGACAACTCCGAACCTATTTTTGTCGACATTATTTTCATTGTTTTGATTTTTGTAAAAGATGGGATTATATGCATAGCGGCGGCTAAGGTTCAAATTAAATTTAGAGTGAAAACAATCATTTTCATGAATGCTCATCGCGTTCGCGTCCGCTATTATTATGTGCTATTTTTGGTGGGTGCAAAACAAAACCCACAAAGCTTGCTTCCTTTTCGATCCCGGTACCTACTGCGAGTTATAACAAAAACGCATAGTACACTAAGAATAAAACGTTAGCAGTTTATTTAGCGTAAGTTAGGGATTGCGTGATGGCATAAAATCAAATATTACCGGATCATCTCTTCCTCACATACACCTTGTATCGAAAATCGTTTCGAAATTTATATAATTTAATAGTAATTAGTAAATTTAAAAAAATTGTGGTGCAGTTAATCAAATAGATTTTAAATAGCATTATTGTTAATTTCAATAAAAGTGTTGGATAAACGGATAAACATATTGTATAATCGAAACGTATTGGAATGTTTTCACGGAATTTCACCTGCGTGAGGAGTTGCGGGCCGGTGCCGGCATCGTTCAGTCGGAATATGAATGGGCCGTCCCCGAAGCATTCCTCGTGCATCGCTATGCACGTCCAAATGGCAAACACAAACTTTTCCTTCGAGTTGACGGTTTTTCTTCGGAATAACGCAACCCTTCTGTCGGTAGTTCAATTCTGCTCAACGTAATGGCTTGATGTAATGCTGAAAGAAAAGTTTTTCTAGTTATACAATATGCAATTTAACATTAACATACTCGTAAATATTCTTTATATAAATTTTATCAAATTTGAATAAGTTTTCTCTACGATTACCATTATTTAGATCACTTAAAATAACATACCCGATGTTTTTCTAAATCATATTTTAAATAAATTTTAGTACCTTATTGAATTTCCATAATTTCTATTATATCTCTTCCACGCGGTGGGCCAGACACCGACACTGTTCATTTCTCAGAGTTATCGCTTTTGCCGGTCGTAATAAAAAAACGCAACCGTACATAACTGTATGTGGGAAATTTTTGTATAACCGAAGAAAAACGGAAATGTTACGCGCGACGGTGGGCAACAGCCGATATATGCAATGTAAACGTTTCGTATGGGGGTGGGTTTGCGGCGCAAATGGATATGTGCCGCCGAGACGGCACCCCGGGACGTAATGACACGAAAGCGCTCAACTCGGCGCACCGGCTGATATTTATAGGGGGATCACGAAGAGAGCACGTTGTGGAAAGAGCGCTATCGCCATGCGTCGAAGCGTTTCCCTCTTTGCCCTTTCAGCGGTTGTTTCCTTCTAACCCGGATGTTCGTTAACATGCGTGTTTCTAACCTTCGACCCTTTCGACGGTTTGGCGCATGGTTAAAATTAAAAGCACATGGTAGCTATCTCCAAATGGGGGATGGGGATGGCCTGCGAATTGATTCCAAATTATTAGGGTAGCAAATGCAGAGGAGGCGCACGCCGCGCAAATCGATAATTGATTTGCGTAAGAAATTTACGACCAACTGCAAAGTTCACCTATGCATTTCGCACACGCGCATACATTCAAGGCTCATTGTCAGCAGATTTATAAAAATATTTGAATATGAATATGCGATAAATTTTAGAAATTAATCAAAGAAAGCAATTAATGGCATTGCAGAGGCCATTAATAATAAAGAAATTAACCGTGTAATAAAATGTCTGTGGCATAATTTCGTGAGAGACAATAACGGAACTTTTAACAAGACAAAGGAAAAGTTAGTGAGGTAGTGTCGTGACATTTGCGTATAAAACATGCGCGAAATCGCCAAAGCAACATTTATCAAATTGTTACAGGACAATGTTGAAAACCATTTGGAATTACTGCAGATTGGATAATATGAAGCCGATGGCGTTTTTTAACTGGCAATTAAATCACGTTGACGAAATATAAATGGCGCATTGTATTTTCCATGATGGTTGGTTGTTGCGCACTCGTTATTCCAATTTATGTTTTTTCATTAGCCTGCACGCAGTTGATCGTGCGTATTACTGCGACACCAGTCGAAAAAATAACGAGCACTCGCTGTTCGTTATCGACAAGGAATTTTCCCTCATTTAGTTTTAGACATCAATTAATTGGCGCGCGCTTGTCAAGCACCATGAGGATTACACTGACCGTAGGATTGATTCGTCAACAATCGATTCGATGTAATCGAAGAGTGAATAATCAATTTCAATCACCGCCATTGCCACCAACCGGGCGTCATCGTTCTCACCATCGCATCGGTCTTATCGGCGCCGCGACGTATGCGCGCACGTCCGGGGAGTATTATTATTGCGTATTGTTTCCGCAATATAAATATGATTGAAGGGTATAATGATCGCGGCGTACACTCTCGATGGGTTCGTGCCACAATGCGCACCTTACAACGCCAAGTCATCGTCATCGCCGTCGTGCTGCCATTCTTCATCTGCCGCACCGCGGTAAGCGAACCCAACGCAATTTATTCCTCTAACCGGCAATAATCACGATTACGTTGCCTGCGTGATGCATGTTTTGAATTAATAACAAAGCGTTAATATTGAATGCAATCAATGTAGGCGAGAAATGAGCCGTATCAACAAGTGCACAGCCATCACAATGGCGTCGATAAACTGTATTGGAATTGGATTCTGCAAGGTGATTACCAACGCTTGCTGGCTACTATGAGGCAGCAAGTTGAGCGCGGCAACCACGAAGACTACTTTGAGGCCATTAATCAGTTGATCTATGCCGTCAACTATCACTTTAAAGATGCGCCGCCGCATCGGCAACGCGCTCAAGCGGTGCTCGACCAAATTCTGAACAACATTCGCGTTTCGAGTCAACATTTCTCCGAGAATCGTTGCTTTAATGTGATTAAGTATTTATTGCAGCGGCATGTTAAATCCGGTGAGATTTGAATGTTATCCATGTGAATTGTATTATTAATTTTGTGATTTGGGCTTGATTAGAGCCACAAACCGCGGGATTCGTCCAGACTGTGCTCCAGCCGATCAAGCACAATAAAATACCAGAGCAAAACTACGCGGCTTTGATGAAATTCATCCAAACACAGCCGACGTATGCGAAATTACAGCGGGCATATCAAGCAACCGCAATGGGTCAACTGCAACGGGTACTTGGTGAAGTTGTCAGCACGGGGCATGCACCGCAAGAGGTACGTCAAACAGCACGCAACTTCATACCGTTAATACAACAAGAATTAGTCACACATCCGGTTTGCCCATTTAAAAATTTAATCGATTTGCTGCCGCCCGGTTCGGATCCACACAATTTTCTAGCAATCACAAGCTTCTTGAGCACAACAGAGAATAATTTGCCCAGAGACATTCTACCGATTGATTATTATAATCGCGAAGCGAATCAGCATTATTTGGTCGAAGTGTTAAGAAACATACTGAATTGTCAGAGCAAGCAAATAACTGCTGAAATCCGTCGAGCAGCTTATTACTACCTTCGTTACTTTGAACTCGACGGAATTGGTCAGAATGTGGTCAAAGTCTTGCCGAAACTAAACGGGGAATACTATCAGACCTTGAGTGGTTTTCTACAATCACCCCAGTTCAGATACATAGTTTTGAGATCGCCGCATATTAATGTCTACATGAGTCCAAGAAATTTACTCTTCAAGTCACTTCAATTGATGCAAAATCAAGAGGTACCTCAACATGTTAGACAAGCAGTCAATTACTATATTAACTACTATCGGCTACAAGAAGCAACCGAAAAATATTCCTTCAATGAACTATTGTCTGGGCTTCAATCACACGTGACCCACGAGAACCGGCATTATTTCGAGTCTGTAAAACAATTCTTCAGCAGTGAAACAATTTTGGAGGTTTTGCAATCGAACCACATTCAACCGTCGGATGAATACTCAACGTTGCTGCATGAAATTTTTGAGAAATCTATTAGAAGTACTTTTGTCTCGTATGAATATAAAAAGGCATTTGCCTACTTCTTGGCTAAGCTATTCAACCAAGATCTTTCCACTACGGTAAAATCTAAACTGGAACTTTCGCTGCAAGATTTAAGCAGCATTTGCAACGATCAAGCGAGCTATGAAACCATCGCTGAATTCCTGACTGGTCCTATGGTAACAGTTGTCCTTGAAAACGAGAAAATCGACCACTCACTATCGAATACTGCGCTACTGGAAAAGACTCTTGATTTGATGCAACACGCGCACTACCTCGAGGCAAATCAACGACAGGCCGCTGCAAACTTTAAACAGCAACTGCACCAAGTCGATAAAGTGGAGAATCAGGTCATCAATAGATTGGAGCACACTCTCGAGACGGTTGCAACTCATTCCAAAGACGAGCATAATCTACACGTCAAACAGGACCTCGAAAAGTTTCTACACAGTGATAACATGCATCAAATTCTGAGACATGCCCATGTGGATTACAACAGGAGCGAAGACGAAGTTTTGTACGAAATACTAACGATTGCCGCCGAAGATAATAACGTTCAAAAACACACTCGCGAGGAAGCAGTCGAATTTACCAAAACAGTAATGGAACCTTATATGGGTACCTTTAAAATTGATATAATGGCGTTATTGCGATTCCTACCACAACCAACAAATCAACTCACCATCGGGTACTTCAATACATTGAAGAATTATCTCACAAAAGGTATTCCACGTCATCTGATACCTCATTTGGATTTCGACCGCACACCGCATGCCCTGCTTGCTGATACGTTGGAAGCACTTATCTCCAGTGAACAGATTCCGGCGGAAGTGCGGAGTGTGGCACGTTACTACTGGCACACTATACGTGCCGCACCATACGGAGTGATCAACATGAACCGCTTACGCAATAAGTTTGATGAGCTCACACTGCTTATTCCGCAACCGACAACGGTACAAGAGATTCAGTACTATAACATGCTCACTAAATATCTACGTGGACAACTGATTATTAGAGTGATACACACCGCGAATATCAGCTTGCAGAAGAGTGATGTGCGCATTTTGAAGGATCTCTTGATATGCACTTTGAACAGTAAGATAGTATACCCGGAGCTGAAGATGATGGCGAAATACTATTTGGCTATGATTACATCGGGCATGATTGGCGACGTTCACTCGAAATACGATACTTATCTGTTTGGCATTGGAAGAAGACAAGCAGCAAACAGTGGATCAACAACGACTTCAACCGGCGTGTCTTCGCGAATTCAATCAACAGCGGCTACTAATTACTTATCCACATCTAAGACATCGGCTTCTTCAACGACCGCATCAAGATCTGGTTATTCGACAGGCTCATCAACAACTGCTTCTAACTTGTCATCTGTATTGGATACAAGGATGCATCAAGGATTATCAACAACTGCTTCTAACTCGTCGTCTATATTGGATACAAGAATGCTTCAAGGATTATCAACTGCAAGTTCATCAACTAATTCAACTAATTCGCAATTAAGTTCATTAGCAACAAAGTCGACATTAAGCTCATCATCAGGATCCTCCACTGTTACATCTTCAGCAGGGTCAAGTTCTTCGACCACGTCGACGCAAGCAACACACATTGACTATTCATCAAAGTTGACCACTGAACAGAAACAACTTCTGCAGAAGATGGAAACTGAACTGTCAAAGATCGAAACCACCTATCTGGAAGATCGCAATGTACTGCGGAATTATCTTCATTCCGATATGGCTTTAAACTTGCTGGCTACTTCAAAGACCGACATGGAACAATCAAGTAGTGATCTTCTTGCTGAATTTGTAGATATAGCAGCACATACAAACGACATTCCAAATGATCTGCGTTTGGCTTCCGAGCATTACGTCTCTATCATTCCTAAACTAGCAGCGGTTGCCACAACAATACCTCACATTCACATCAAACAAATTGATGCCGTTTTCCACAAACTAAAAAGACCGACTGAAGACGCCGTACGAATAGATCTATATAATGCTATCGATCGTTACTTGCACAGTGATGTGCCGTCAATCATTTTAAGAGACAGCACAGTGAAACTGGACAAAGCTCCCATGGAATTGTTGGTTGATTTGTTGAAGTTAGCAAGAGATGAGCAATTGAATGTTGAAACGATATTGGAATGGATTCGAGCGATTGAAGTCAACCAAACTATGGTAAGTGGTCCACAATTGGATCATCTTTACCGTCTAGACAAGATGTTCCAACTAATCCAATTACCTTCGGAAGCCGTGGATTACTATTATACTATCGGTACCTATCTGCAATCAAATCAGGTTTACGAAATATTGCAGAAAGGTGATGTGGATTTCAATATCGAACTTAAGGCACTGTTAGAAAAAGTGTTAACATTGACAATGGATTGCACAACGCTATCAAATGATGTCATCCAGGCGGCCGTTTATTTTTATAACACAATATTGAAGCCAGACGCGCACACGGAGATTGACAACATTATGCATCTGATAACAATGGAAGATAAGAATGTGCAAGAAAGCTACAAGACCGTCTTTGAATTTATGCACACTGACATTGGCAAGACCGCCATTCAAACGGTTGATTTAAACTTCCATCAACGTCCTACCGTAATTTTGGAAAATTTATTATCCATTACCAGTCAAAATTCGCATGTGGCGGAGAATGTGCGTCAGGCTGCAAAGATTCTATATGAATCTGTTAAGCAACAGAATAGCCAAATATTATCAACCAGCAAAACAATGAGTTCATACAGCCGAACAACAAGCCATTCGATAAGCACTCTCAGCAGTACGTCGAGTACTGCTACCACTACGGCGACCAAGTCAGAGGAGGTCAAGACAAATTATACAAAATATTTGCATGATGTATCGAGCACGGAAGCAACATTAACTGGCTATCCAAATTTTCTCAATTACATCGAGCATACGCCGGAGCTTTTAACAACCGAAGAAATTACCACATATTCCGGAAACGATGAGAGTTTGCTTAAAATGGTCTTAATGAGGGTACTGCATAATCATACGCTAACTGAAGAAATATCATCGGTTGCAATGCAACTTCTGAAAGACCGCTACTACAATTATGGATCTCTCATTTCGCTGCTGCCAATGCCAAGCTTTGATACGGAAGAGACAATTTATCAGGAAATGGCTATATTTTTCAATAGCGTTGATATATATGACCTAGACATACTCACCAACAGCTCCGAAACCAATTTGGAAGCGTTGAAGAAGGTGTTGATCAAAATTAAGTCGAGTACAACATGCACGACTACTGTGCGTTCCGCAGCAAGCTACTATCTAAGCCATCGGCCTTTCTTTGATTATGCTTTATTAGTCCCACTGATCCCAACGGCAACCAATGACAACATTAAAAAACTTCGCGCAACTATATCGAGTTTCCTCGAGGGCAATCAGGTGAATCTCTGCACTCGAGATATATCGGCACAAGACTATGATGGGCATGAGGATGAATTACTGCACGTAGTCCTGCAGGCGGCCATTGATTGCACAGCGCTAGAGGAGTCCGTGCGCATTGCGGCGAAATATTATCTTCGAACCATTAAAAGTGTTGCGGTGTCGATGCGACGCGTGATGACCAAGACGTTGAACCTGGTCGATGTCTTTGCCGAAGCGTTTGATATCTCCGAATTCAATGCCGCCCAGTTCGACGCTTACGATGATCTGTTAGGGTACGTTTCCAGTCGCACCGAACAGTTGATGGCGTCAAATAAGTTTGACTTTTGGGCGGAGAGCCAACAGTCGGGCAAATTTACACTAATGTTTTTGGGCGTCTTGCGCGAACAAACCGATATACCCGAAAACATACTGCGGGATATCGATGTTTTGATGCCGTTATTGGAAGCTGAAACTTAATTATCATATATTAATCAACTCATTATTCGAGAAATACTATTATATTGGAGTGATGAGATGGAACAAATGCTTATGTTACTAATTATATTTCATTCAAATGTTTGGTGAGGGTCTGATATGGTGTCGGGGAAATAAAATGTGGCAATAAAGATTTTTATCTTTTATGGAAACTATTAATTTCTTGAAATATTAAATATATAAATAAATATAGAAATATAAATAACTAATCTAATAAGATGTCTAATAAGAAAGTAGGTAAGTGAACATCTCCAAGAAAATAATTACAAATCACAATTTTTATTTGGTATACAATACATAACCATTTAGTATAATTACATATATAGATTCACTTAAACTATAGTACATACTTACATAGGTTCTTTTAGAATTACAATTTTCGAAAGTACATTAATTTATAAAATGCAATAACCAGAGCAACCAGATTGATCATGGTGCTCTTTATCCTCTCCAACATGAATACCTCCACTGTAAGAATCCCATAAACCTGGAGTTTGAATAATCTTTTGAACCAATTCTTCAAACGCACACTCCACACCATCTCTAGTTTTAGCACTGGCCTCTATGAACAAAGTTTGATGCTTCCTTGCAAACTTCAAACCATCCTCCCTGCTTACTTCCCGGTTATTCTAAAAGAAGAATATTTTAGATTTGTGATTACAGTATGAAATATCAAACATTTTACCATATCAATTTTATTCCCAATAACCATCTTGACAATATTGGAACGAGTTGAATAGGTGTCCAATTCATTCAACCAATTCTCTAATTTTGTGAAACTTGCTGCATTGTTCACATCATATACTAGTATAGCACCTTGTGCATCTCTATAATAAGATGGAGTTAATGTCCTAAATCGCTCCTGGCCAGCAGTATCCCAAATTGCCAGCTTCACTAAGCTCCCATCAACATCTAGCTTTTTTGTTTTGAAGTCCACCCCAATGGTTAATGTCTGGTCTGGGTCAAAGTTGTCTTCGGTAAACCGTAAGAGAATACTGCAAGCAATGAATGTATTTGTTACACAGTACCCAAAGAATGAAATGATGAATATTACCTTGATTTTCCGACACCAGATTCGCCTATGATAAGCAGTTTAAGCGTCGTCAGGACGTTGTCGTCCATGTTGCCAGTATGTGAGAAGACTTGGTCGTGATGTTATTTTTGAAGAGCTCGTCTTAACTGTCTTGCAGTTGGAAATAACACAAGGAATGACAAGGAATGCGTATTACCACTACGCATTATGAAATGATTCTGGAATCGTGCAACCTTCGTGAATAGCGAATGACATCAGCTGGTGTTTACGTCGATCATTGACAAAGAGGGCGCTCATGAGCGCTCAAATACGGTACCCCTTGTTTGGCCGCGCTTAACTGGCCGCGGAAGTCCTTGCCGCGAGACGGTTCGCCGCGGCCAGCTCGCCGCGAGCCCAGTTCGCCACTGCCTCAGCTCGCCGCGAAGG
>JARJDR010011320.1:0-11774 GCA_030264135.1 Myllaena sp. GC000078 | reverse complement strand
TAAACATAAGTTAGCGTATAGTGCATCATATATTCATTACCGCTCCACCTTTAAATACCTGCCATTATACCATGAAACAAAAACAACAACAAAAAGGATTTTACCAAGAATATTGTACTAAGCACAAATTATTTATAGGGGCTTTACAGAATAAAGAGTTTAAAATTTTTAGACACTAATTATCTTCGCATCAGCAAGTACGTACGATAAAAATTGCATAGCATTACCGAAAGATTAAACAAGCTATTGCATCAAATGTTATCTTTTTAAATAAATTATTAAATAATATAAGTATTGGACTTGGGTGCTTATTATTGTAACTAGACTTTAATCTTTCAATTGAAACTTTTTCGATTCCATGATTACCAAATGCATTGTGTGTTTTTCAAAGACTGAAATCTAGTTACAAATTAGACCCCGTTTCGCAACGGTTTACTTTCAAATGACAAGTTGTATGTATGATTGTATCAGAGATGTTTTCTAAGTTTGAGAAAATAAAATCGATGATCTCAATAATTACACAACTTTGCATTGCGCACTTTTATATGACTGTGTGCATTTGCTAAACTTTACAGCATATTTTATTATTTGTGGTTATTACAACATTAATTGAACACCCTGTATAAATAAAACTTGTTCTTGCCTTACATGTTGGTTGCCACTGGTAGGTAAACTAATTTGAGTGTAGCCATTGAGATGTATAGTCAATGTATTGTGTATAGTATACATACTATACATCTCAATGAGTGTAGCGCACTCCGCGCACTCTGCGATAGTCTACCCCACCCCAGTCCACCCTCCTATACTCACTGCTTTAACTGTATTTAACCGTTTTTTCTGATCCAAATATTTTCCTGTTGTTCATCAAGCGTGTGCATTGTGCTATTTTGTTCGAGTTTTGAAATTTTCCACTCCTTCATAAGTAAGTACAGTTGCAATTTTTAAACAATTAATAATATCGTTCGAATCTAGTGAATAAATCAGAGTATTTTATTGCTCTTGAAATTTCTAAACCTTATGTGGCCGAAAGGTATGCAGGGAAAATTAGTGCAATAGGCGTTGATCCTTATATGTTGGATTGGAGAAACCTTTGCCTTAATGCTGCAAGCCTGCCAAACATCACAAGAGGTGATATCTTCAACTATGTTGTGTTGAATAAAAGTTTCTGTACTATCGAAAATTTCAAAGCATTTAAAAGTCTAGAAGCATGGAAATATTTCAATGCAGGCTTTGTTGTTAACATGGGAGTTCAAGAAATTCAAGATTCTCGCGTGATATTGGGAGAGGTAAGTTAGTAATATCATCTTAAAATGAAATACATATATGATAAATTTAATTGCAGGTGAAACATTCACAGATGGTGAGGTCTTGTGTGCCCATTGCACCTGCATTGATGGAATGGCGGAGTGCTGTTCACATGTACATAGGTGCCGTGTTATTTTTTGTGGAACAACTTGCACTGGACCTCGAATGACCTCGAATCAACCCCACTCAACATGCGCATTTCCGACATGACATGGTCCCAGCAAGGGCCACGGTCATCAGCTTATCAGCATCATCAGCATGTAGAACCTATCTCTGATGATGGAATAGTAGCCTTATTGCAGGTACATGAATTCCTACTTACATGGTGCTTGAAATGATTATAATAGAATGACAATCTTTGTATTTAGAAAATTCGGGATGCTGGGTCCACGGCAGCACTATGTAGTTTGGTGGTTCCATTTTGTGACGAGTTGATCACCACTATGGATAAGACGGCCGAGACATAGCAACGATAGCGTCTGGCACCTGGTTGCAAGACGAAGTAGGGCAAATACTGCGGAAATACATTAAACGAAGAGATGCCGGGTGCAGATCGCGGGCGAGACGCTCGCCAGCTGCGCCAGCTGAAGAGGAACGATGTCACAATCACGCGGGAAACCTCTATATTTAAAAATTCAGGCAGTTACTATATAGATAACAAATAACGGAAAACTGATAATGTTTCTCACCGGGGTGCAGTTTATGCTGTAAAATACACAGCGCAATTCAGTAATCAGTTGCTTCGCAATCTTGCGCATCTTGCGTGGTTTAACTTGCGTACTGACTTCGTGCGCCCAGTTTTAACAAAAGCAATTTCTCAATTGTTTCTCTTTTATTTGAAATATAAGATATATATGGAACCTTTTTGGTCCAACATTTTTAATATAGCTTGAATACATACCTAATCATTTGCGAGTACAAAATAATTCTAATTTGTGCACATTGAGATAAATACGTGACGCAAATATTTTAAGAATCATAGAAATGGCACGTACATATATAGAGAGGGCAAGTGTAAGAAAAAAATCTTCATTATGTACAGTATCAACCAACGTCTTTTGAATATCAAAATTGCACCCATTGCATGATTACAAAGCAAATTGTGCAACATGAATTAACACAATACACTTCCACATATCAAAATCTCAATTAATAATGCAATAACTCTCCAATCTTTTCATGTAAAGCTTCAAAAGTTGGTCGGAGATTCGAATCGGCATTCCAACACGGATGCATTATCTCTACATAAACAGCTTGCGGACATTTCGGTGGACACGGTATTCTGTAATACAACCAAACCAAAAATAAAGAAACTTTGTGAATATGATATTTAAAAATCTTACCGTATTCCACTTTCCAATGCCTTAATAAGTTCCTGCTGATCAGGAATATCCGAAGAAGTCTCAATGGGCAATTTCGGGTCCTCACCCTGCAGGAACATTTCCGCCAGCGTCACGCCATACGACCACACATCAGATCTTGCGGAGAATTTATTATGCAGTAAACTCTCCAATGCGTACCTGCAGAACATTTCTCAAACATTGCTCGAAAACCATGATGCTCTATTCATTAAGTACTTACCATTTGATAGGTAATTCACGTTCAGTCTTAAAATAATAGTAATGCCCAGAGGTGAGCACACGCGCCAATCCAAAATCGCTGATCTTCACGTTGTTCTCATCCACGACTAGAATATTCCGTGCGGCGAGATCACGATGAACGATATTCTTTTGCCCAAGGTACGCCATGCCTTCAGCGATGTCCGACGCGTACTTGAGCAACTGACGATGTTCCAGCGAATCCTTGTTGATCTTCAAGTAGGTTTGCAGCGAACCATGCGGCACGTACTCCATCACCATTAGCTTGCCATCCTCACTGCTCTGCAAAGCGCCGAGCACCTTCACGATATTCTTGTGCGTGAGATCTTTCATGATCTTAATTTCGCGTTCAAAGTCACGCTCAAAATCACCGCTGTTGGATTTCTTCAGTTTCTTAATGGCGACATATTTGTCCTCGCCGACATTATGCTCATGCATCGGTTCCAGAAGACCTCGGTAGACCTCGCCGTAAAAACCCTAGTAATTAAGCAAGAAATTAATTTAGATGTTAATTTCTAGGTATACCACTAGCAATCTATACCTGTCCAATACGACCCTGGAAAATGACACGATACTCTTGATCCATGTCGTAGATATTCTGCATATACATCCCATCGGCAAATGTAAGGTTGATATTTCTCTCGGTCAATTCGGACGGTAGCAGAACAGTCTCATCCGCATTAAGACTCCACGTGGAAAAGTTGTAATCAATGAGCGAATTGCATTCGGCGGTATCTGCGATGCTCGTTGTCTCCGTAAACATTGACTGTGAACTTTCCAGACTGCGCGTATCGAAGCTCGCACTCTTCGGCTTGAGCTGCGCGTACACATGCTTCTGTCGCGAGTTGTAACCCACGTAGAGCATCTGGTTGAAATCACGCATAATTTCCTGCGGATGTTTGCGGCGCGCTGGATCTGCATCCCAGCACGCTAGCAGCGTTTTGTAGATATCCGGTGGGCAGCCGGATGGAATCGCCAGTCGATTGCCACTCAGATAGAATTGCTAAAATCAAATTTTATAACCAAATGCTACAGCTTGAAGCAAACCACCTTACCTTCATTGTATCAGAGTCGGCTGGTTGCTCCAATGGTTCACCGTACGTGTAAATTTCGTAGACGGTTGTTGCAAACGCCCATACATCCGAATGATGCGATTGTCGCACGTAGTCCAAGGGTTTACTTCGGTATAATTCGACTGGCATCCAGTGAATTCTAAAAATTACTCCAATAAGACAGTGGCGATGTTTGTCATTTTGCTTCTATTACTCGCATGGGCTGTACTCAGAATAAACGCCCGGATCGGCAAGTTTGACGCTGAACGTTTGTTCATCATGGCAGGCAACGAGGACCTTCTTGCAGCGTATCTTGCCGTGTGTGATGCGGTTCTCAGACTACGAAACGAAAGCTGTGTGTTGAACGAATTTTATCTGCGGTTGTTTGTGCTTACCAGGTACCAAAGTGCTGATGCTAAATTTGAACTGGCTTGCAACAGATCCACACTCTGCACGCTTTCCTTATGTTCCCGAAGGTAGAGATCCAGCTGCCCGAGACTGACGTACTCCATTACCAGTGAAAAGGGCTTCCGCAAAGTGATACCAAACAGCTTAACGACAACATTCGAACGCAACAATGCCCACTGGCCGGCTAAATCCAGAAACTGTGCCAGATACTGCTCCTTGAATTCCGGCTTCAGTGTTTTGATGGCGATAAAGGAATCGTTCTTCTTGGTGCGTTTCCAACGACCCTTGTAGACGATTGTGATATTTCTGGAGCCTTCGTGTTTGTATGCTGCAAATGAATGAATTAAATACACCTGGTTCTTGATGCGTTCAAGGCATGCGAACACGCCGTCGACGCCGACGCCTCTTTTTCTTCTCGGCTGGCGGTAAAGTACCCCATTTCAAATACGCATACAACACCGCACCAACACTGACCACAACCAACAAGACAAATAAAACAATCACAGTTACAATCGCTGCGTCGCTCTTAATGTGCCCGAAAATCGGGCGGGTCAGTGGATCCTCCTTCAGATGCGTGTACCAATTCGGCGCACGTTTAATGTGGACTCGCTCAATATTCGTCACCCACGCTAATTTCAAATCTTGCTGTTCGACTATGCACTTCCACAAGCCCGTCATCGACTTGCTGGCTTTGTCGATCGTCTCCGTGCTCGCTGCCGCCAGCACGGTGATGCCATAGTTAAAGAACACGGTATCATTGCGTTGCCACTTCTGCACCAAATCGGTATACACGTACCCCAACGTCAACGATTTGGCGTGCAGGGTGAATGGTAGAGTCGCGCGGGTAACAATCGTATCCTTTTCAGGAATAACGGCCAGGGTCACCACACGAATTATAAGTTTCTGCTTGTTGACTCGATGCAGAAGACAGCAATACACTCCCGAATGGTAGGGCGTCGCATTGTGCACCATCACATCATCGCCCATAAAATCAATATGACCCTCGTCAGCGTTCAGAAATTGACCGTTAAACGTCCAATCGTAGATTGCTTCCGGCGATTCCGCCATGATGGCCGCCAGCACCGTTTCATCGTTGGTGATCACCGCCTTGCCCTTCTCGGCGATCACAAGACTCGTGTGCGCTGTTTGGATCTTTTCGCGGATGAGATCAAACGTGGCGGGACTCAAATCCCCGCACTCGAATTCATTGCACTGGCCGGTGGTGGTGTGCTCGCCATGGCAAAGCTGTCCAAATATGTTCGGACGTGGATTGTTGCACGTGCGCGTGCGATAACCCTCACCGCCCCCACAAGTCACACTACACTGCCATTCTGACCACCGTGACCAACCACCGTCCTTCGGCGCACCATCAATGTCCAACGGCGGACAGTTCGCCACCCATGTCACCCAACTGCCCAGATAACCAACCGCAACGGAGAAGTAGTAAAAGATCAGCGGTTCTCGGCTGCGATAGCTGAATACGCGTGTGCCGTTGAAGGTGACGTTGAACCACACCTCATCGAAGGTCAGGTTCATTGCGATCCATGCGCTGTGCCGCACGATCGACTGATTCGACTGCGAGAAATGAAGTACAGAGGCTATTTTGCCATTGTGCCTTGTAAGCGTCACATTGGTACCGATCTCACGCCCAGAGTTCACCGTAAAAGTATAGCCCATCAAAGAACCGGGCACATTCATCAAACGCACATGGAACACGCCCTCACCACGCACCTGCAGCAAGAGGTTTGAGAACACAATCTCTTCGTTCTTCGTCCAAATGTTAATCGGCATGATTTTAGCGAAATGCGTTGACGTTGTGTTCTCCACATGGCATTCATCGCATGTCGCAAAAAAACCAACCGGATGACCAGAAATGCTCATGAAGTTCAAAAAGATGGGATGTGGCTCGATTAACGGATCGGGCGCGATCCATTCCATTAGCGTGTCGGTGACGCCTTCGTATCCAAATTGGATGTCGCCCTGTCGTACCTGCAGCCAGAATGAGACCCATTTGCCAGCCGGCACCAAGTTGGGCATCACCTTGTCACGCAACACATGACCATTTCGATACAGTCGCAGGCGCTCGTTTTGTTCCGCACCGATGCACAAACTGAGATTGTAATCACTCCCCTGGGCTGTGATTTCAATGCGTATCCCTTCGGTGTAATCAGGATTCCATTGCTTGAGCGAAAATCGCAGACCGCCATGAATACCAGCCTCGCGCCATTGCGGCAGAATGTACAACAGTCGGCCCACACCGTTGCCAAACAGAAATATCATGCACTCCTCGTTGCGATCACAGTCTGGTACGTGACACGTTTCCATCGGAACTTTGGGATCCATCGTGTAGCACCATGCACCACCCACGCTCCGCGTCGGATTGCGACAGAAGTTCTCCGCCCTTTCTGCCGTCATATCCGCAAACAGCGTTCCATTGAGAAAACTACGGTCGACCTCGTGCACTTGAATGCGCGCAAACTGCCCTGCCTCTGCGTCGGTTTCGGAAATGTACGCAGCAATCGTTTCGGAGATGTTCCGCACAATCGGTCCCGGATTGGGCAAAATGTTCTCAATCTCCAAGGATGTGTTCAGACCGCGTATGTAAAAGCGTTTGTCTGCGATCGAGCGCGCGCTTTTGTCGTTGGACCAAAACTGGCACGTGCGATTCGTACGCGTATGACTCAACTTGCCAATGTAGTCGTTTCCGGTGCCGGCCATGCGGCATTCCGCCGATTTACACTTCCGTATCTTGCAGAACTCCTTTTCAACTTTCTGCTGATTTAGCGTTAAAACGTAGCAGTACGTGCCTTCGCCCTTCGCCAATGGATCACGACAGTAGTTGAACATCTCTAAGGCCTCCTTCGCGTCCACTTTGCTCTTGATCGCGGGCGGAATCCATTTGCGCGCCGACCACGGCAGACAAGAGCGCCCCGTGGCGCTGACCTGCTGCGTACCGATGTAGCCCTTTTCGTGTTGGTCCAGCGCGCATTCGGGGAGGAATGCCGGATTCGCATGCGCAAAGCGCGGCGGTTTACAATTGAATGTCCAGCGCACCACACAGTTTTCGGACGCTGGCGAGAACCAACGCATTGTTTTGACATTCTCGTGCTTTACCTCCAAGATGCGAAACGTGCCAACATCACGCACCCAGTTCAATGTCAGCGTATCAGAGAAAAGGCTGAAAGACATTTCGGTGTACCTCCAGTACGACAACAAATCGGGGAATTGTGCTTCACCCAGCGTCATCGTACCGCCTTTTTCAAACGGTGTTGTGGTAATGCGCGTGTAACCGTCGGTCTGCCCGAGTAGGATTTTAACGTTCGGATAGTCCAGCACCGGACTGGGGGTCAACAAGAGGTACGCCGAATGAAAAGCCCGCACGTAAAACTGCATATCATGACCGATATCGGTATCGCGCAACGGCCAAAAGTTGGTGAACTCGGACGACGTGGAGATGTGCACATCGCACTCGTCTTCATCGTCGCAGAACGGAAAGCTCCACATTATGTTATTACCTCTTGCCGCATAGAAGCGAAACTGTTCCTTACGATGACCCACGAGATTGCCTTGCGTTTTCATCTCTTGCAAGAAGATTGGTTTAAACTCTCCCTCCTTGCTCAGTGTTATAAAACCGCGATCCCAATTCAAAGAAAAGAAGGTGTATTCGGTGGACTTTAGAATGCCATGCG
Organism: Myllaena sp. GC000078; assembly: GCA_030264135.1. NCBI lineage: Eukaryota > Metazoa > Arthropoda > Insecta > Coleoptera > Staphylinidae > Myllaena > Myllaena sp. GC000078. Next base: position 3,722 of record JARJDR010011320.1, on the reverse strand, counting down.
TGGATTCGTATTCGGGAGCGTCCTTATTGCCGTATGTCAGGGCGGAAGCGTCGTTCGACAGCATCACTTCCACGCCAATACCCACATCGTCAATATGATCTCCCGATATTGGCAATGCGAGCAAGGAGAGGAATAGGTGGGCTTTTGCATCCAGGTAGGAATCTGGATCCCTGGGATATAAACAGGTAAATTGAATCGAATTATTTTCGTCTTAATACATACCACAACTTGACACCAAAAGTAAAATTCGACATCTTTCCAGGAAAACTCAAGTAATGCCCATACACCGAGCCGTTCCGCGTGAAGATCATGCAATCCTCATCGTCACAGAACGGCACGTCGCAATACTGCTTCTGCACCTCGGACGAATCGTGCACCTCAACAAAGCACCACGGTCCGGCTAGATCCCCATCGGGATTGCGACAAGAGCGTTTCGCAGCGTCCAAGGACTCGTCTGGGAATTTACGCTTTGCAAACTTCTCAATCGCAGTGACATTATCATTGCGGCGCACCTTCTTTCGGTTCTTGTCCCATTTGAGACACCTCATACCACTCTGCGCGACATGGTGCGTGCCACCGTACTCCATGCCGCTGCCAGTGATACGACACACGTCCAAACTGCACAGCGGCACCGCGCATACATCGTCGCTGAGCTGCGCATCCATTGTGTAACACCACGGACCGTTTGGATTTCGACTTGGATTGCGGCAGTAATTCTTGGCTTTCTCCTTCGCAAAATCGGGAAACATGCGGTCGGTGAAACTCTCGTGCACGCGATGAATGGGGTTTTTCGTTGACCACGACTGACAACGTACTTTACCCTCGGTCTGCTGCACAGAGCCCATGTAGTCGATGCCCAAATGCGATACTTTACAACGCGCGAAATCGGTACGATTTCCGGGTAGGTCATTTAGCTGACCAAATATAGTTCGGAACACGAATAGTACGAATACAAGAGGACTGCCTGCAGCGGCCATGATGAGACTTTGACTTTTTTTTTGAAGTTAAATCAGAAAAAGGATTGAGACAACGTGCAAGGCCTACCTGAAAATACTTGTAGGTCATTTGGATTGATGCAGATCGGGGAGTCCGCTTGAGTATCCTCCGCCGCGAGGCCAGTCTTACACAGGAGTAGTGGTGAATTATCTGTAATCCAAAAAGCCCCTTTTTGTTATACCGAGCATGACATGCATTGTTCTTCTTCCGGGTACCAACTAATTCGCGTTCTCAAAAGGCATATTGTGTTAGTAGGCTTGTCCAAAATGACAAAGTGTGCAACCAATTTATTCAATTTTCAACGATGACATGACACCAGAGTGCCTCTCACTTCCAATCCTATACTAGGTAAGTGGGAGTGAGACTGAATGATAACCGCTGACCTGTCAAGCGTGTATACTTAAAATTTTCTGCTTTCCCGCTTGACAGCTCAGTAGCCATAATTTTTCTTTTTCTCATTCCCACTTATGTGCTGGCATTGAGTGGAACTGAAAGGTGCGGAGTCCCGCTTGACAGGTCAGCGGACATGGTTTTATCTCATTCCCACCCACGCGGTAGTATTGAGTGAGAGTGAGAAGCACTGATCTGTCACGCGAGCAAGCGCTGAGCGTATCGAGTATACAAAGCTATCACGTAACCCACGAGAAAATTGTGTACACCCTGTGATTGGATATGCCATAAGTTCTATGGATATGCCTATCAACCCTCGTTGCGTTTCAGAAAAGAGAAACTTTTAATTACCCCAGGCGAATTAACAATCGGTATAATGTAAAATTAATACACCTACCATATTCTGATGGCGGCAAACATTCCCTCAAATAAATAGCGCTATTCGGATTATTATACGCCGCCATTAATTGGGGCAACGTTTTATATTTGGCGACATCATCGTTGAAAACAAACTCGTCATTCGATAAACGCTCCAATTTAAAAGTCTTTGGTTTAGAACTAAAACAAAATTTACATAAATTCAGTAATCATATAAACCATTGACATTGACATACCTATCGGCCGTACAAACATCGATATAGCAAATATTATATTTCACTTCACTCTCGCGCAGTATAAAACATCCATGATTGTTGGATCGCTTTTCCTCCAATTTCGCATAGGAGAATTCGCCACCGACCGGACCGTGACATTTCATTTTATACAATTTCTGTAACGACGGCGTGGCAATCTCCTTGCAAATGTTGAACGTCCATTTGCATGAAAGCCTGTAGTAGCCATCCACTAGGCTTACAAAACTTCGCATTTTCATAATCGAATTGAATTTGACATAGAAGGGTATTCCGTTTCTGCGACTTATTTCAATTGTGGAATCATCCCTTATTGATATGAAGCACACCTCATCAATTGCACATATTTGTTGCCAAATCTAAACCAAAAAGTTGCTAGTATTTAAAAATATAAACTAAAAAAAGATCAATTACCTCCTTGTTATTTTCAAAACAATATTTAATCCCTGGCATAACTGCATGAAATGGTGAAACTCTGAGGTAAATGTTGGAAATGGAACCATTATGATCAACCAATGCTTTGTATTCTTCCAATGGGTACTCTGGTGCCATATTTTCGAATTCGCGCAAATACGCATCAATAACATACCTGCAATTAATAATATTCGAAATTAGATTCATACAATTATGCAATAAGTTTCAACATACATTGCATCAAATGAAGAGTTTCGCTGTTTACTCAGCTTGGTCAATGCATCCTTGATGGGTTTCTTCACGAAGATCGAATGGCGATTCAAGACTTCCTTCGGAATGTACTTCTTGTAGTCGTTGAGCACAGCCTCCTGGGGGATTTGCTTCTCGAGCATCACGCGATACATGTCCGTGACGCCCAAACCGAGCAATTGCCGGCGATTGCTCTCGAACGGTATATCCAGCACCTTGTTCTCACGAATATCGGCGCGCGCCTGATGGAAATAGTAGTCGTACGCCTTCACGTCGATCTTCTTCAGCCGCATGATCGTGGGAATCTTGTAGCGAATGCGAAACTCATAGCTGGGGCACTTCACGTCGAGCAGCTCGCCGGCCATCAGGTGGTGGTTCTTGTGGTCGCGCAGCGCGAAAATGTGCCGCGCCACCGTGCCGATGGCCAGGTGCTTGCAGATAAAGATGCACGCATCTTCGGCGGTCGTCTGCCCCGGCACGTAGGGCACATAGACGATCTTGTTGTCGAGGACGAGTTTCACGATGATTTTGTGATCGCCCATTGTTGGTGTCTGGTTAGTATGTGGACATTTTTACACTTCCCAAAAATTTTATCAATTCCAGTAATTGATAAACCACAATTCAACGCATTGAGGAGAAAGACGAAAAAAACTGGTGTAGAATCAAAACATTGCGGACTAAAGCACTAAACCGACTAAACTACCGCATATGCCATTTTATACGACGGTAGCTCCGTAAAAACTAAAATGAAAATTAATGTAATTTCATTACTATGACTAATTAAGACTGGTTATTGGATGAAATCACATTCCATTGATGAATTTTATCGGTATTACTGAGAATTGATAGTTTATTACTCATAAAATAACTAATTTACACATAAATTGCTTAGCATAGATATAATTGTATGTATGAGGAAATGGTTGACAAATCTATGTTCAGACTAATGTTCATCACTTACATTTTATTCAAATGTAATCATTGATCTTTCTAATATTGTGGGGATCAAAGCATAAACTAGAAGACTAGATGCAACCTGGAAAG
>JARJDR010011299.1:0-19601 GCA_030264135.1 Myllaena sp. GC000078 | reverse complement strand
TTTTATTTTGTTGTTTAAAATAATATTTACGCAGGGAATTTTTTTCTTGCGCAATAAAATGAAATTAAAATATTATTTGCACAAATTGCGTCGGTTTGCATCAGCCCTGAGCAATAAACGTTTAATGATTCGTGCGAGAGAACGCTCGCTCGGAATGGCACATATGTATATGTATAATTGATACGCCCTGCAGTGATCATCGACACCGACCACAAATTGCATTGCTCGCTCGCTTGACATACGTGCGCAATATTCGCCACGACAAATGTTATTAGATTATTGCAGCCACAAATAATATTTCAACCGAACGCACGTACGATTCGGTATGCATTCCTCGTTTGATTGGATTTACAGAATGTTTAATAATCATTGAACTATTACTAACACTGATTTTCTCCGCGCCCATTCACATATAACTCTTTCATTTTTTTATATTGCAATGTAATTTAATAAAATATTTATCTTGTTTCAGGTAAGTGGAAACGTGTTATAATTGAACTTTGTCGCCGAACTGCATCAAACTCGCAAACCGAGTCGTAAAGCGGTGAGAAAGTTAAATAATAATTTACAACCGGAAGAGAAATATCTTAAATGAAGTTTTAAAAAAATTTCACGGCAAAGAAAATAATCTCGCCGCTAACTAGGTAGTAATTAATAGTTACACGTTTTCTCCTGGAGAAGAAAGAGGAGAAGTAATTTCGGTGGCGTCGCAAAAGATTAATAGGAAAGTTAAGCGTTGCTTCGTATCGCTGAATTTATAACCAATTCGTTTTCAAGTTCATCCGCGCGCCATTTTCATTAGCGTTATGATGAATAATATTTTCCACTCGAAATAATTATTAAGCGCGCTGGATATAATTTAGTTTAGCGTATAATTCATATATGATGCTTGCCGGATGAGAATGGCTTGAGTTAATATGACGTAAACAATTAAATATCCAATTAAAATAAATCAACTTCAACACTTATTCCATTCATTGCGCCAAATGGATGCCAGGCGTCAGTCATATATCGAACGCGCGCGCGCATTCATAATCATTCGGCTTTCGCAAAACCACAGCGCGGATACTAGCAATATTACTGTTATTATTATTATTTCATTTCAAAGCCCATCTGGCGTTAGGAAGTTTAATGGTGCAAATTGAATTTTCATTGAGCGCTTAATTATTTATGCGTTTCTATGAGATTTTGCACGTTGGCTTAAAATTGCAACAATAATTCACATATTGGACATTAATTTGATTTGATTACGAAATTAATTCTTAGATTATTTGAATTTAAAAATTATTAATTGAGATGCCGTATTGACATTTATTATATCGATCTATTACTATCTCTATAATCCTATCCTGTGCGTAATTATCGAGAAGCGCTTGTTCTCCGGGATATCGCCATCGCTCCGATTATCTATGTATACGTGTATAATCATAGTTATGCACGTATTTATTACGATGCTTGAGGCATTCACGAATTCATTAACGGTCGACGGGGCATCGTAATCGGTGGCTCGATTTCTGCACCCGCTCGCACACACCTCTCGGTACACACGAAACGTTAATCTCCTCCTGCTGCGCGCTCCAAGCTCGTCGACCGACGCCGCGGCGTCTGAAGTAGCTAAATGGCGCAACCGTGTGGAGGCGCCGGGCTAACCACTACTATTGCTGGTGTTTTCAGCTTGCGCGAAACATGAACCCGAAATGCACTTAATTACTCGACGCACGTATAATATAACGATTATGCAATGTTGTTGCATGCTCGTGAAATTTGTTCAATGCGCAGCGCCGCGCCCGCAAACGAGAAGACGACCAATTTGCTCATCGCGGAATAAATATCGCGTGCTTTGCAACACCACCACCATCACCGCTACAATTACTACAAGGCTTGTTTTATTTAAGATAAAGAGCGATCATCATTAGCGGCAATTGCTGTGTGCCAGGAAAGCAGAAAATAAAAGAATCAACTTTCATCTTGCGGTTTTTGCCGCCGGCGCCGCTGCCGTTGTTTTTCACCGTAGTTAGGCAAACTACGTTCCGCAAATAGTTACCTACATTGCACGCGGTAGGTGCGATAAGACCTCATCTACTTACTGGCGAGATGTTCATCCAGGGCGCTGCCAGCAAGCAAAACGTTGCGAAACCAACACACACACCCACCTCTGGTGTCTGCCTGCTTTGAGGTGATTCGGATTTTAATTAAATTCTACTCGCGACCCAACCCGGTGCGCGCCGCATTCTTCGGATGCGCCGCATCAGTTGCAGGAATAAATATGAGAAAGTAGAGTAGGGTAAATTCCCATTGTTGTTGCATGCAAGGTGCTTTTTATAGGAACCAGAGATTTGTTTTTAAAGATCATTCTTTCATATATTATTCGCATTGAACAAAGAGCAGGACGCATGCGGGGCGCGCCCAGCTGTTACCGATTTTTAATTGCATTTAATATAAATGTCAGAACGAATTTACCTTTTGTCGGAAACGTTCGGCGTAAAAATGTCGCGCGCATAGATTGGGCCGGACGAACAATGCCGCCCGCACCACCCCCGGTCGAGTGGGTCGCATGTGATTGTATTAAGCGGGGCGCCGAATTTATGCCGCGTTTTTGTTCCGACAATTGTGTGCATTTAAATTTGATTTATACAATAATTTCGAAACGGAATTACACGCAAAAGTCTGCGGCTTTCGTAATGAATATCACTGGAGTGTATGTATACCCCTTCTGTACAGCGCACGCAGAGGGCATAAAGGATATTCGAATGCTCACAATCTATATCTCGAGTATTAATTGGCTTACCGCTGGCGACCGGGCGCGCCGAAGAAAAGGGTGCCGGCCTCTGTTACAGCGGCATTCGATATATGAATTATTAAATTCGTTAAATGATATTCGCGTTTTGGGGGCGAAAGCGGGCGAGAGATAATAAGCGGGGTGGCTAGTTTAACGCGTCGGCCCGCACGCATTATATCGCATTCGTGCACTCTCCGCAGCAGCGTTATTGCTAATTTCAAGCGGCCACCAATTTTCGTCGCGTTATAAAATCCCTTGCACTTAAATTGCCACCGCCTGCGGGAGCGGCCTAGAATGCTGCGTAAAGCGCGGCGGTTGGTGGTGGTGGTAAACACTCAGTGCACCGACCGCACGACCGGGATGTATGTTGTATTATGGCGCCTCGCGCTAAAGCGATTACCGACGACGCTAATGTGCCGGCCAAGTAATTAAATCGGCTGCGGCTGCGAATTTAAACATCATAACTGCTCCTCACTCTGTCTCTCTCTCTCTCTTCTTCGGCATAGCATCGGCATTTATTGCGCTTGCTATGCCGATAGCTTTTCTCGGTCTGCTGTAGGGAATTTTTGGGGAAGGGTGCACCGCATTCTACCGATGCGCGAGGGTAATATCGGTGAAATACGGCCCTTGTGTCCTGACCGATCCCCGGCTCTTAGCAGCCGAGCGAGCTATGTCGTCCGTATAGATATCCTCTCGTATCCATTACACAATAGATAACACAATGGGGGCTCATGCTTGCGCGCATTTAATTCACCACCGCTCCTTCCCACACACACACGCAAATACACATGGGGTTGGTAAACAGTTTCCTTTGTGGAAATTATTTATTATTACATGTGCCGTCCGCGCATCCGTTGCGTTGCTCTTGAATTCTTGGATTTATGACGGTGCCTACCGGTGCGCGTTCACTCTTCTGTTGAGGAAAAATTTTATTCGCCCGATTTTATAAATATAAACTTGCGCCACTATCGCACAAAATTATACACGGCGGCAATTTGGCGTCAAAGACAAAGATTGCCGCGCGCCACATTCTTGACGATTTAGCCCGTCGCATGTGATACTTGTTACGTTTTATAGCGGCAGCTGAAATAAATTTTCGCGGTGTTTACAACTCACGCGGATGGCTGGGCTATAAAGGGAGGAAGCGAGAACGACTTTGCGTTGTCAACGCCAGAGGCGGGTTGGTGGAGGCGCCGGGTCTTGCGATGCGCAGCGCTTCCCTGCCTCCGCCCCACCAGCACCACGTCGGGCTTGAATGAGAAATATAACGCACGAAATAATCAGTCTTTATTATCCGAGCGGAAGTGAAAATGAAAACGGAAACGTCGCGAATAAAATAAGGGAATGTAGAAGTGTGCGACACTGTGGAAGGAAGCGCGCACCGGAAAACAGGACGCAAAATACGTGCTCACTCTAACTCTCGCGGATTTTATATAGTTGCATTCAGTTCGTCGTCATCGTCGCCGGCGACGGAGGGATGCCTAGAAAAATTGAAATTAATAAAACGCATATCGCAGCACATTTGCTGGAAATGAAAATGCTTTCCGCGGTGGAAATTTTATGCATTTTTATCGACTCGAAATTAATTGAAACGGCTGCGGCTATACGGTTGCATGATTCTCGTCGTGGTAGACATCGTCTGCGCCTCTCGTTACCATCGATTCGATTCCGGACGCGGGCGCGCGCGCTGGCAAATAACATTTCGTGTTCATCATCACGATCGGGCGGCGGAGGCGGTCGCGGGTGCGCGCTGTGTCATTAGACGCCACGATGAGCACGCTGGCGATGTGCGGGGGTGGCAGGAGGGCAGCAGCAGTAGGCAGTGTGGCGAATCAGCGAGAAAATCGTCGGAAGCATTGCGGCATTAACGCAAACAAAAGGCATGCCGCAACGTAATCGGGGCGCTGATGCCGCACGTCGTTCGCACTCTCATTGCCATCATCGCGACCACCCCCGTCGCCGCCGCCGCACATATATAATATTCGAATGAAACCAATAAATATACATGTGCGAATAAAGTTCGGCGCCTGAGCGTAAATTTCGACTCATCAGCATACGTCGTAAATTTATCTTCCTTATAAAAATTTTTCCATTTCCAAGTAGGTTTCGCTCTTGGCTCTTCCTTTCCACGTTACCATTCGCCATATAAATGAAATATATATGTAATTCCGCTGATTCACCGATATTTTATATGCTAATGGACTCGATAATAGGCTTTTTGTTCCGGTCTGCGTGGGCGGCCCGTCTCAACACATACACGCCCCCCGCCATAACGATCGACAGACGATGTGTGCGTGAGCGTGTGTGCATATGCGGGGAAGCGCGAAACGACCGCCGAAAATGTGGGCAAATCAAATAATTATTATATTATATGGATAGCGGTTCGGCAATGCGAGCGACGAAGGAATATTGTTTGCGTTTGATTTGTGTGCTCGCATAAAAACTACCGCCTTGCCCTTCCTCAGAACGCACAGGTTTATTTGTTTTGTGCGCCGGTGATCATTAGATCAGTTGCGTTTGGTTGTGCGTCATTGGCCTCGAAGGGGGCTGGTTCGTGTTTTGCGTGATATTGGCGCGTTGTGTGTAAATTATTTCGATCCATTCCGCTTTCTCACATCGTACACCTTTGAGGAATCACACATGGCATGGGAATGGGTGGCAAGCCACCAACCACCTTCTTTCTACGTCTATCTGGACTAAACATATGCCATGTTTCTGCAGGGGTGGCGGCGCGGGAATATATATTGTGCATAGATAGACATCTTAATGTGCGGAACCTTCCCATATGTTTACAGCGAACGCTTGTAATTCGTAAGCTGGAATTAAATTTGGGTTAAACTTAAACTATCTTATTTTTAGTTCCGAGGGGGTTGGGTGGTCGGCATTAATACCGGAAGTGGCGGTGGGCGGCTCGACGATAAGATATACGAGCCTCTGATAATCGCAATCTAGAAAAATATGCGTTTCCTGCGTTATCTATTCATCGTATTGCAGAAGGGCAATTACGCGCGATTTCCGCCCGGAAAATCACTATGGGCGGATACTATTAATATCAACTTGCACAGCACATGTGTGCGCCTGGAAAAAGTCACAGAACGCCCCCGTTTACCTGTGCGCTGCGTAAAAGTTTCTACGATGGAAAACGCTCGCGCAGTATTCGATATTTATAGTTGGCGCGGTGCGCGTGAAGGTGTTTAAGTCGAACTATATTTTAAGTTAACATTTCCCAAGCACCCCACACACGCTGTGGCGCGCTCCGCCACCTAAATTAAATTTTATATATGTTGAAATATTTTACTGCAGTTATATGGATGAGAAGAGTTCTTAAGAAGATTGCCTCGCCGCTCTCCACGTTCCCCGCTTTAACCGCCACACGGCGGTGGTATATATATGTACGCGTTCGAGGCTCCAAGAAGCGCGGCGTAGCGTGAAGCCGAGGAGGAGGCGCCGGGCTCACTCGCATATTTTGCACGCTTTCTCTTCCTCACCCACCCAGCTTCGTTTTTTTTTCTCTTACGATCCGCAGAGTTGAGCGTCTAAGCCGTAATGCATCATCCACATCCACTTCTCTGCCTTTGCTTCCTCCTTCTCCGCAACGCAACGGCTATATTATGAGAATATAGTAGAAAATTTAAATTTTTATTTCGTACCTTCATGCGTTTTATCATTCCAGCACCGGGAATCGCCGCCCTTCGCTTTTTGGATACAAAATTATAATACAAATAGCTTTAAAATGTTGGTAACAGGGTAGTATTTCAATAGAAACAATGTTAAAATGAATTCGCATCAATTAATACCATGTCGCTGTGGGGATTAGTCCTTGCTTGGTCTATGAAGGACCTCTCATTGTTGCATATCGCAGCCTCTACACATACTCCTCCTCCACTTGTGCGGAGAAACACGCTTTATTACACCATCCTCGGACTCGATTAGAACCACCCCCGACTCAACCTCCTTCCTCCTTTGCCTCATTGGCGTGCACATACATAAAGCCGCATCCTGTGCGCGTGCCGGCGCCGCAGGCACGAGGCCATCCTCTGCGCTGATTTATATTTTATATAATTTTGCACCTAATTATTAGCGGCGCGCACGCTCCGAGCGCCCCTCCCGGTTATGCTAATGCCCGCCGGCTGCATACTAAGCGCACATTTTCGTGTCGTAATGTTTTGTGGTACATAAATTTCCGCTATGTGCGCGAGCGCGCGGGCGTCCCGTAAAAGATATTGTTGTGCGCCAGGCGGACGGCAATCCTCCCTCTCTGCCCCCCCATCTGCGTCCGACACATTTATGCGCGCACCCTTCCCGAGAGCATCATCGCGAACGAGAGAAGAGAACATTGTATGTTTTACTACGCGGGCATTAATTTATTCTATAATTACAACGAGCAGCCGCCAGCGAGCGTGGGTGACAAAAAATACACACGCTTGCTATCGCAGTGCGGCGCGCATTCGAACAAAACAGGATAACACGCGCTCCCTTGAGGGCGCTCATCGGGTCCATTTGGTGTATGCGCCCAGTTTAGTATGTGAGACGGCCGTCAAATAATTTCGTGATACATTTACGCACGGTGCGGTGGCGGCGGCCGGTGGGGTTTCAATTAAAACTATCGTTCCGCCCCCATAACGATGACATCGGATATCCTTTCAACGTTGAAGTACACCCAGCTTTTACTGCTGTTTGTAGCTTTGGGTATATGTAAATGCGAACCGGGGACGCTGAGCGACCATGCTTTTAAGAACCCGTGGGTGTGGTAGAACCCATACATAACGTATGTACACCATATTAAAAGAGGCTTTATTGCGACACACCGTAAGGACACCTGCTGCGTTCGAAATTACAATCGGCGAGGGGATGCGAGGCACCACGCATTACCTGTACGCATGATAAATCCATTTTAATTGCTTCGCATGGCAATGTCGATGGCTATCCCCTTTCGAAAAGTATGCAAATTACGCACGCGCGCATTCGTCTTTGCGCATGTGTCATAATCATCATCATACATTTACGAATTTCCACTCCGTATTCCCGCAGCGGTCACGCGGTGAGCGCGCCCAGGACATATTATTCAAATAAGTTTCCTCGCCCGCCGAAAATGGTAAAAGCATCGCACCGCACACGCCGCAAACGCCGTAAAAGTTTAATACAAAAGTTAGAATCGCAAACGGATAGTTTTTTTTAGCGGCGCGGTTTGTTTGCCCAGATTGGACCCTCTTATCCACGAGCCCACTCAAATGCGTTTTAGGGGGAGAGGCTGTTTGTTCCGGCTGTGGTGTGCGGGAAGAGTTTTCAAAATGCTGACCCCAACTGGACCACTACTGCCCAACCGACGACACCGCCGAGATATATTCTCGCATTTGCAAGCGCCGCAGATCGGGCGGCGCGGAATGCAGATTATGAGCGAGGGCGGCAACTGCGGCTGCCGGCCGGGTTTAACTTTGGGAAGCGCGCTAGAGTGTTATTTAGGAGCTTAGTGCGGTCACAAACGTTCGGCCCATATCCTCGCCCGCAAGTGCAGCAGCGTTCGTTACTTAAAACGGTTTGTAATCCGCACGCTGCACAAAGTTGCAACCGCAATTTTCACAAACTCCATTGTCCAATCGGGCGGCGAGGATTGTATACAAGAAAATTTCAGTTTTGCGTGCAATTTAATTTTAGCGCGCTGGCGAGAGGTAACCGATGCCAAACGCAACAATTGCTATTAAAGTTTGTATCTATTAGTAGAGAGCGGGTTGTAGGTTGAGCGCAAAAGGTTGGGTCGATTTGCGTCTCGTCACCGCACACGTGCATCTTCATCCTGGCAGGATCTGCCGCTGTCTATCTTCGTATCTAGTCTGGGCGGAGGGCGGAGGCGCGGCGGCGGCCGTTACGCAATTAAAAAGTGAAGGCGAACTTTGCGCGCGCTTGACGTGCAGTGTGATGAGGGGCAAATCGACCCAAGCGTTCGAGACCCACCCGTACGCCGGCGCCGGCGCCGCGCGGACAACATTTGCATTTCGCCATTTTAATATTTGATTACGCGTGTCGGGGCGCCGGTAGGTCGTGCAATTTTTTTGTGCCTCGGCAGGGCAACCGATAAAAGCCGTCGATTAAATCGTAAGTTCGCAAATTACGGGTCGTATGCGTATTGCTCTTCATTTCCATATCGCCTGAAATTTATGGTGCGATTTATTTGGGGCTGCTCCTGTCGTTTCATCATCTACATGTGCCGTATTTTTTTGAAAGGCGATGATAGGAGACAATTTATAAATGCATATTTGTTCATCCCCCCCTTTGGATGGCTTCTCCTATCGAGCTGCCTTTGAGGTGCTCTGCAGGTGTGCCGCGCGGCGGGCGCACACCTGGTGGCGTTGCCATTAATCTGAAGTTGAGCTAATGAATCAATCCGCTCGCAATGATACGTCGTTTCGACGCGTTCATCACTCGCCGTCGGCATCGTCGTCGCCCGACGCGCACTCGTTCCGTCAGCCACCTCCTTTATCGCTCATCCATCTTCATTTCCCACTCGTCTACACTAGCATGTGGCACCAATACACAGGATGTGCCCCAATCGCAGTTGCTATCGTCGACATCCGCGCTCCTGTCATCATCCGGGCGTTCGTTAATTCTCCGAGCCAAAAAAAATTGACGTTAAAAGCAATAAGTAACTCCATTTTCAATCGATCTTCACTCACGATGTCATCATATACGATTTGAATCATATATAGCGCTCATTAAGTTGTCTTACGATTTAGGCGTTGTGGTTTTTAATTAAACTCATTGCCGCACAGATTTTGTATCCACTGTGACGCTCGGGGAGTTAATAAATCTCTTCCAGATAAATCTATGCATAAGGAGCCGTCGTTTGAATGGAGTGCTAGATAGCACGCATGCGAGTACGCACGCAAATCGTACATGCTTAGGGGTTGGAGAACGGTTGGAGAGAGAGGGGGTGAAGGGGAGCATTATCATTTAATTCAATTGAGAGTTGCGCGCATCTTGTTTATGTGCACATATCAGTGTCAGCGCGACCGGGTGGTCGTCGGCTCGGTTTCGTAGGGATGGAGGGAAGGATGAGTTCAACGAGAGATAGAGTGAGCGAGTGGTTGAAGTGAGCCACATTGGCGACGGCGACGACGAGGTTATTTATCGCGGGTAGTAAATGCCACATGCAGACTGTTTAGGCGGGCATCACCACCGGCGGCACTGCCATCCTCCTCCTTCCCCTACCTTAGGGCCATCAGGACGAGGGTGGTGGCGCACCGACCACTCTTCAACTATGTATCACCGTTTGTGACGCGCTGGCCGTCCCGGAAAACGAGATAACGCACAGAGGCGTACTTAACGCCCGCCCCGGCTTCCAGAGTTTATGACCATCCAACCAGTCCTGTTTCCTTCGCGCAAACGCATTCGCAAGAAAAAAAACTGCTGCGTGATGACCGTATTCTTCGTCTTCACCCACCCCCACCAGGACTCGTCCTTCACCCTTCTCTTTCTCTTTCTCTCCTCGCGGTGATCCTTTTATTTTCGTATTATTTTATAATGTTATTTAGTCAAGCGGATTTTCCCTCGCGAAGTAAAGCCGGGGTTGCGCCTCCTCCGAACGAGGGGCTTTATTAAATCGTCGTCGTTAAGTCGCCCGGTTGAGCAGCGTATAATCCCGTGGATGGAGAAGAAAGACGGACCTTTCTCCGGCACTCGTCGTCACCGTTGCGATGGATTCGACGCGCGGAGGGCGCCAAGCGCAGCAAAAAATATATAGTGCGACAGTTTGTTCGGCACTGCCACTGTCATAATTTTAAATTGAGGATAGTAAACCGCCCCCGCCAACCGCCTGCTGGCCAGAGAGATTTTCGTTGCGTTTGTGGCGCCCAATTTTTTCGCCGCGCGCGGATGATCATTTTTGACATGGCAAGACGCACCCAGCAGCGATCACAGTTTAATTGAATTTTTCTTCGCCCGCTCGATAATTGAATTGGAAGCGTGTGGCATGGACGACGCAAAAAAAATCGGTCCGAAACATTTTTATGGGATTGTTTCGTTCGTTTGTGGGAGTGAAGACGACCGACGTCTCAATTTTGGATGGCGCGCGCGGGTGTTTTCGATCTTTCAACCGACGTCCAATTTCCGAAAACAATTGCATCAAAAGGTATGCGGCCGGCTAGCCTTACCTTTTGGCACTTCTAGGTGAAACAGATAAGTACCGACGATCTACCGGGCGTTCTGCGGCCGCGCGAAGAATGTCGGTTGGGAATGGAGAGGGGGTTGGGAAAGAAGGACTCGACGTATCCGTGATATACGTTTGGGAATCGCGGAAATGGAAGCAAGTTTGTGCGTTTGTTTACCCACAGAGCGAAGTTTTACGGCACGCACACATTCTTGCCCGACACACGGTGTTAAAGAAGCGAAAAAGAATAGGAAAAAAAACGCAGGCGAGGGTGCAAAACGCGTGCGGAATACTTGGCGAATGGACCCGGGCGACCAACAGACAAATACTGATTCCTCGCCCGGTTTTTTCCCTGTTTTTACATTTAGATTTGTTTTTTATGCATAACCTATGCGCTTTGCGCCCACGCTACTGATCCGCTTCGGTGTCGGCGCCGTTTGCCATTCGCTTTCTCATATTTCTCCCGCCACTGAGAGAGTCGTAATTGAATTCGGTGCGCTTTTCAACATCAACAGATTTATCATAAATGAGAATCGTGTGTATCCATAATGTTATTCCAACTCCAACTTTGTTACTGGACACACGACATCATTATTAGTACGGAAGTATTGCCTCATCAGCATTTTTCGTCAATTTTTTCGACTGTAAGTAAAGTTATATCAAACAACATAGTGTACTTTTTCGGCAGACGGACTTTGCCAGCATTGCCCCTATTGACTTGCTGAGTGATATAAATGTCTCCACTTTTTTCACTGCCCTTGCGCGGGTTCGATTACGTTGGCGTTGGGACGCTTTAAGGATTCCATGTATTAGCGACGCAAAGAAGGGAGGGTGTGTTCGCTTCGATGCATCGATTGTTGCTGCTGAGATGTACGAGAAGTTGTTTTTTGTATGCCACCCCCTTTCGCCGCCGACTTGGCAAGGTGATTTTCCAGCATCCTTCGTTTTCGCTTCTTTGTCGTCGCGTAATCCTAACAAATATATTATCGTTTTTATGGTATACATTACTCCTGGATATTTCGCGGATTTAAGATTTGAAAACTAAATAAATTTTGATGGTTTTTGCTTGATAATGAGGCTCCAAAAAATGTGGCAACGTAGTGAACTACATTCGCATCTATTGTGTTCTAAGAATAATGTTAAAAATAAACAACACTCGTTGGGGAGGGTAACCGGTGCAACTAACTGCTCGACGCGCAGTGGACCGCTTCGTCCCTGTGCGCCGCGACGCGGCTAGATCGTATCGTCCGGGAAAGATAGTTGCAGAAGTCGCACATGCATGATTTGCATATTCACTCGCTAGCTTTCCATAGCGACCCGGCACAAACAGAGTTCTCCACGTATAGCCACAACACACAGGCACATATTTTGTTAGATGCCTGCCCTCTAGTTCATGCTGGCAAGGATGTAAATATGCACACGCTCCACACACACTCACTTCCTTCAAGTCGGCGGAGCAACGTTATTTTACTATATGTAGATAAACACACGACGACAGACAACAGACTGGGCTGGTGCCTCCCGTGGGAGGCTATCATTATTGTATGTATGTACAAGACGAGACGCCGCCAGAGTGGTGACATTTCCACGGTTCCGCTGGGGATTGGCGTGTAATTCCGCGCTGCGTGGTGTGACATTTCCAACACCCAAATGATCCATCGCTGTAAAACTGCGCCACCGGTGCTTGTGTTGTTTGTGACACGGAAACGTATGGATGCGTGAACCTCCGGTGATTTATTATTAATTTCATTCTGATTTGTCGGGCGCAATTTCTCTACGAATGCGGTTACGTTTGGTAGGAGGCAGTTTAGCTGGCACGCAATACATTGACCCAAAAAGCTTTCAAAGTACATACTAGATTTACAGCGCTACCTCCCGTTTCTGTGCGCGGTGTGCGGGTGCTCTTTCGTTTTGTTCGCGCTGGAATTATTCCTGGCGGAGATAATTTTTTAAGTGCATCCACGATTTATACCCTCGCACGGAGGGCGATGATTTCAAAGGTGAATGTATGTATGTACGCTCCAAAAAGGATCGCCGCCCGGATGGGATAGTAAAGTTGTGTGCGCAGCGCGCGTGCACCATCGGCAAAGGTCCACGGGTCAAAGTGGTCCGAGTGTTTAATGATGCGAATAAACGTACGAACATGCATCGTTATCGTTAGTCTTTGCGCAAGAGGTCTTTGTGCGCCGTCGAGCGCGACAAAACTGCACCTTCGTCCGAATGACGCTAGCAAGGACCTCCTGTGCAAGGTGGAAGCAGGAAGCAGCCGAGACGAACGGCGCTTAATTGTATGTTCAATTTTAACGTTTCGCTTGTGTGGGTTTGTCGTACGTTTTCCGCTGTTGGTAGAGAATGCGTGTATGATGCCAAGCGTAAACCACCACCAATTTCGACGCCTCCGCCACGCAACTTCAAAGTTAACCACTGGCAGGCACGCACACATTCCTCCCGGAGACACACAACGCGAACGCGGAATGTTTTTATGACCGCGCGAAACAACAAACGAATCCCGTCACTTAACGCCGCCACGCACCGGCCCGCAACGCATTCGCGCCCGTATTTTATTGCTGCACTGGTGGCGCGGGCGCGGTCCACGCACAGCCAGCCCCAGAGACCGGCTGAAATACGCCCGGCCCGCAAAGATTGGTTCCGGCTTGCCGAAAATCATTCCTGTTTTTTTCCCGGGCGCGAATCTCTTCGGAATTGGGTCGTAAAAATAATCTATCCCTGTAATAGGGAAGGAAATAATGGTGGGATATAACAGGAATTGGTTGCAGTCTAAAATTTATCTTTGCCGTGTCAAAATTATATTTATATTGTCTTAGCGAGTTCTGGCGTTGTCAAAAGTTGTAAAGCGGCCACGTTGTGTTTGTCCATCCAATTACGCGGCATTTCAATGAGCAAGAACCCGGTGCATATCTCACGTAATCTCATTTCGGCGACCGACCGCCTTCATATCCCAGCCAGACCCTTTCGAGCAGCAGCGCAGAGGGCAACAGCACAAAAGTGCTGAATCGACAGCCCTCTCCCGCACATACTGCAATTCGCGACATCCTCGCGGAATATGCGTCGTTCCGGTGCGCCACCGCCGGCCTCGGCCAGGTTCTTTTCGCGGTCTCGCCTGTCACGGCCGGGGATGTACGTTCGACGATGAGTTATTGCCTATCTGTTGGACTGAAAGGGGGAAATGGGAAGGAAAAGCTCCTCAAGTTCCAATCTCGCTTCGACGGCGGCCACACGGCACGTGGGGGAGGTCTTACGCGCTGTATGTGTATGTGTTTCAACTCTTAGTGCTTTTCGTTCTTCGTTGAATGTTGAGCAGGACTTTAAATTCACCCCCTACTGCCCGTCCACCCGCTCTCTCTCGCTTCCATCGCCACACTTTCTGCGGTGTCACTTCTCCGAACGACTACATAGTTGACGTAATGGAGTAAATGGAATGAACGATGATGGTGCTTGCTGGGAAGGTTTCTCGTTTAATTTCGTGCACACACCCACACACATATACACATGCCTGATGTCTTCTTCCGCACCGGAGACGTCCTTCGATCCAGGCGCACACTTTCGTTCACCTGATATCGCAAACATTTTAATGGAAATTGCACCCGGCGTTAAGGTGTCATCCTTGTTTTTTTTTCTTACTACGTCTACCGCCCCAAAGATTGGGGTAGTGCACTTTTCTCGTGCAGGAAATGTTTGCCATTCGTATCACACCAAGGTGCTTGCACATGACTTGCATAGAAAGCTGAATACCAGTTACAAACCGGTGGCACATTACGTTGTGTGTACGATAATGATATTAGGAAGTTTTGCTTTGCATGTGTAGCGATGCGTGGGTTGCGCCGAACAAGGACACAGCGAGTGCGCTTTAATCTACGAAATGCGCGCGCAAGGGTCGCACACTGCAAATGAAAAATCTGCACACATAAGTTGGAAAATAGCAAATCCGGAAGAGCGGTGTAGTGGAACAGACATATAACAAATGACATCGGAAACCGCGACATTGATGCAGTTCTGCGATGCAGTGTGCAGTGCGGCGGCGGCGGCGGCAGCCGATGGCAAAACACCATTCGACCCACCGCACCACACACCCGCCCCTCGATTCACCGACTTTCTACATATTACTACCCAACCAACCTTCCGCCCTCCGCATCCACCCGTCTCCACCTCCGTCGCTGCCGCCGCCTGCGATGTTTCTTTCAGTATTGATGTAACTAACTTTTGCCGTCTTTTTCCTCAATGTTTCAGGTTTCGGATTTGTCACATTTCAAAGCGAAGATGTTGTAGATAAAGTTTGCGAAATCCACTTCCACGAGATTAACAATAAAATGGTAAGTTTTTATCGCGATACTATATTATTTTTATAGATTTTCTTTCCTGTCCACCTCTTCCTGCGTTATCTACACTTTTCTATGAACTATTTTCTACCTTTCCTCGTCAAATCCAGTCACCTCGTGATGTAGCATTTCAAAGTACAAGTGGGGAAGATTATGGGGTGTTGCGCCATTAAATACTGAATTTGTGGTGAGAGTTTTCCATCGCGAATGTGTTTGTTTGCTTTATGGACATCGATTGAAACTTTCTTTTATGGGAAATGAAATAAAGCAATTTTCGATTGTCTTCCATCGTGCCATCGGACTCTTAAGCGAACACACAAACGGTTTCTCTCCCCTATTGGGGATGAGATACATTCTGTTTGTGCGTGTCTGTGAAAGCAAAAGCGTCGTATTCAGCGCGAGTTCGGTCCGTAATGCAACTAAACTGTACAGTTTAGAGAGCGGACGTGTGTGGGGGCGGCTGGGCACGTTTATTCCTACCCGGCTTTGCGCTTGTTATTTTCCTTCTTCGCCGCCACCGCCGCCGCCGTCGCGTCGTCGCGCGAGGCATAAGAAATAAGTGGGCCATATAAGTGTAGACCGGTGGATTCGCTTATTAAGGCGGAAGATTAATAACCCTGTCACTTTGGATTTCCCCATAATGCGCTCGTTACGCGTTCGCGAATCGTGGGGAGGGGATGAATTTCGAACAAGAATAAGGGATGTGATTCGATTTGGCAATGCATGAAAAAATCCCCCTCCCGCCAAGGCCGAGTCGTGGCGTCGTAATTTAGTCGATTGGAGCGAAATTTATTCCGGGACCGGGGAAATTTCTGCGACTGTTGCATTTTCGCACCACTGCTGCAGAGCTGCATGCTGCACGGAATGTATGTGTATACTTTGGGATGCGACACGATATCAGAACGGTGACGGCGGGTAATCTCGTCGCGTCGCCTCGACAACACATGTAGCACCTACGACCTGGGCGTTTTCCGGCATTCTTACGTGCACACACACGCGGTGTAACCGCGCCGCACATAAAGTACTCCGCCATTCCACCACCATCGACGTCGCCAGCCAACTTCAGCAGGCGGCTGCTGCTGCTGCTACCATTCCATTCCATTGCCGCACCGAACTAGCACTCTTCCGGCTCTTCCGCGCGCGCACGCTGCATATAACAACGTATACCGCCCCCGCGCACGCCGCCGCCCGTCGGTATAATACGAATATGATTCTGCAAGCGGAATTTCCATGCGCGCCCATTTTCCCCTGACAAAGCACTCCTAAACTTTACAAGCCGGAGCTTTATGGCGGAGCCCACCATATATCTTCGCTCTCACCCGTCTGTTTCCGCGCCCGCGCCGCGTCCAATGGCATGTCTTACAATCAAGAGTGATTTGCAGGGCACCGCTTCCAATTACGTAGGAACTCTTGAACTTTACCGCACTCTACCCTTTTGCCTTGCCGGTGCGCGCCGGCGCCAGCTAGCTAGCTAGCTCGCTTGCTCGCGTCGACGTCGACGTCTTCGCCGGGGCCGCTTTTGCGTTGTTTGACTCGGCGCGTTCGAATGTGCAGCTCGGGGTGGTAGTGCGTGTGTTTAAGCGGAAGACACGGGGGCACTGGTGGGGAACCTTCCCCATATTCACCGCCGCCTGTCGGCCTATTTCAAATCCCCCCCAACCGCCCGCCAACCGTACGATGGACGTGCGTGCGTACTTCACAGTTTGTCGTCCTACGCCCAAACTCCCAACTCGCACCTTCATCCTTTCTTGCTTCTTTCGAACTGATTTGCTATAAAATATTATGCGCACCCACATAAATTTATACGTTATTTTCCTCGCTCCATAAATCTCACCCGCGTGGCTGGTAGGACTAGGAGTACTTCAGTTTAGGACGCTATTATTCATTTGTCCTTGGTGTCAATGTGACTTCTTCAAATAAATTTATGGGTATTAGGAAGTCGATGCACGTCTGCAAAGTTTGCTTAAACCAATCGAAGTAATAAGACAATTGTGGAAACAATATCTCGCCGGCTGCACGATAAAAAGAGCGCTGTGTTTAATTGGGTGGGCAGGGTGGAAGGCACGCGATTACGTACCGAGTTCAAATAGTAGTCGGATGGAGCCTTCGAAGTCCTTAGAAAGAGCCCGCGCGCGCGCTGATAATAAAACTCGGTTTAATTAGTTTCCAACTTTGCCGCCGACGAACGCCAGCCAGCCAACCAACCAACCAACGGAGATGCTTTCCCATCAATGCCGTCTAACGTCGCACAACAGCTTATTTATGATTAATGAAGAGTGCACGCATAATCTATTAATTCGGCATCCATCGACGTCACTTCCTCATTACCCCTTCTTCCCTTCTTCTTCTTCCTAAAGTCATTCTTGTGTATATTACCGCTCTAACACCCACAATGTGTCTCTGTTCGCAGGTGGAATGCAAGAAGGCGCAGCCGAAGGAGGTGATGCTTCCGGCCAATCTGGCGAAGACGCGAGCGGCCGGCCGCGGCGCATACGGTGAGTTGCTCTTGATGAACGCTGCCGCTGCGGCGGCCGCTGCTGCCGCTGCCGCACACGGCGCCGGCGCCGGAGGTGGTGGCGGCGGCGGAGGCGGTGGCGGTGGTGGAGGCGCCGGTTGCGGAGGACCGGTGGCGAGCGCGGCGGTGGCCGCCACCAACGCGTTGCGCTATGCCCCCTATCCCATACCCGTGAGCGCTGCTGCTAGCCTTCAGCCGGTGGCCACGGCCGGGCACCACCACAGCCTGCCGATGGCGCACATCGCCGTGGCCCCGGCACCCCTGCATTACGCTTCCGCCGCCACCGCGCTGTACGATATGACGGGATGCAAGCGAATGTTCGCCACGACGCCGGCGGCAGCGGCGGCGGCGGCCGCTGCATTGCGCCCCTTTCATGCGTCCGCGACGAATGCAGCCGCGGCGGCTGCGGCCGCTGCTGCCGCCGCATCCCGCCATCACCATCCGCCCACGCTCGCCTACAGCATGAGCGATCTGCTCGGCATCCAGGGTCTCGATATCTCGACGATCTACGCCAATACGTTGTCGGCCGGTTTGGGCCTCTAAGGGCACTCCACACCGCCCGCCCCTCTCTCGAGTTTTGTTCCGTTTATTCTGCTGTGTTGCGGATGGCTAGATCACGCGAAACCACCCTAATCTCCTTCCTCACTGCTACTACTGCTCGCTATAAATTTGAATTGTCGACAGCATTTACGGCTTAATATTAACCTTCTCCAAAATTGTCGACGACTTGCTATACACTTAATGAAATCGAAACATTTTCGTCCATTAAAGCAAATCTATCTATTTATGAAGATGAATACTTGACACAAGGATGCGCCTAAAAGATTGTATAGTATTACGTGTATTTTTCTACGTTAGTCGCACAAAGGCGAGGCGTGCGAAATTCTCTCATCGGAGATGACGACTTAAATACTCTTACCCTCTGCACCAAAATTACTTTTGAAGCACTTTTGATTAACCCCTTTTTTGTTGTTGTTGTTGAGACTGGGACGCGACCGCGGATGTGGATAGATCGAAAGACGTACGCCAGGTTAGGGGCAAGTTGCAATAGGGGCATGTTTGAATTGTGTATTTTGTGTGTGAGCGTGTGCGTTTTTGGCGTGATTTAATCAGGGACACAAGTCCGGCGAATCTCGGGTGAGCAGAACGTACGCGTAAGTAGTATTTAGATCCCGTCACGTCCGATTAAAATTGCGACGTAAAATTTAAACTAACCCATGCGGAAGCAAATTGCCCGAATTGCACCATTGTCTCTTTCCTCCGTTCGCGAAAAATATCCTTTGCAAGATAATCGGTTATGGTGATTACTCGTGTTTTTATATTTTCTTCTCAGTTTTTATTCACTTTTTATGCGTTAGGTAATATCGATTAAAGAAAGTCATCATATCAAAGTTAGATAGACAAATTTTATAGGCGTATTTAATAATTCTCTAGGAGGTATTGAATATGTTTTAATAGTCTTTAACGATTACGATTACGATGAATCCTTTCTTGTAATTTGTAAGTTTTTATTATTCGATATACATATCTACGTGTATTTGTACAGCAAAACGATTTTGGGGGTGAAATAGTTAATAGCGGAGTGCGTATACGTAATGGCATATTGATGCTTTGATAAACACATTTATCGTCACTTAACGTTTTATAGTGGCAGCGTGCGGATAATTTTGATATGCATTATCATTTGCTGAAAATCTGGCAACAGCGCACAGCGCACTTTGAGAGGACAGTAATGAATCAATGCTTTCTTATGGAGATTACTTTATTGTCCGCTCGCTGACTGTTAGCTGACTTGGGCTGACTCATGCGGCAAAATCAATACGAATG